>OMLP01028642.1:50742-74677 GCA_900302685.1 Spondyliosoma cantharus | reverse complement strand
GGATTTTTTTTTTTTTTTTTTTTTTTTTTTTTCTCATTAAGTTACCTATTACATAAAACATGTTTTTGACGGTTAAACTGCAGTTATGGTCGTGAATGAGTTTGTGCGTAATTCCGATCCAAGAAGAAGAAACATGGATGGTGTTATTTTAACTTTTTTCCTATTATTTATTAAAGAGACGCACGCGTTGCGTTATGGCATGGCCAACAATCTCCAGCCTTATATGTGAGTAAGCTTTTTCTCCTATTTGTTGTTTAACTTATACTTTGAGTTCACAGATTTGAACTAGATGATTTTCTTTAATCGTTATCTTCCCTTGGATGTTTTTACAGCCTCCCATTTTTCCTTCGAAGTCTGAGAAAACTAGTGCATGACCCTGTGTCAAAAACAGAAGCTTTAACTCTCGTCAGAGGTGTCAAACAGAAAATTCTTGGTGACAGATCTATTTAATAGATGTTGGAAGATTCATCCTGCTGCCATTTGCTTTTATCATAGTCTTTGTTGGCTCTCCCTGGATAGCATCACTGTAATTTACATGATTATATATCAGCTCCATGTGGATGGTCTGTGCTGCATTCCTGAGTCTGTCAGCGGCTGAAGAGACAATTATGACAGGTATTCTAAATCACAAAATGATAAATAAGCAGCTTGAATTATGTGGCAAAGGATTGTTTGTGGTTACCTGTTGCCACCAACAAAAAGGTATTTTATATGCACTTATGTGTGTAGCTGGGAGTGATAGTGATTACTATTGTTTACAAGAAGAGCAGCTGGATGCTGTCTCAAGATTCCTGCTGATCTCCATATGCAGAGCCTTCCTCTCCTATCCTTGGAGCGTTACCAAAAGAAGAAAATCTTTTAAAGATCATGTTGCACTTTTTTTTTTGTTCTGGATGAGGCTCATTCGTGCTCTGCAGCCAACGGTGTGAAGAGAAGACATCAGTGGCAGGACCGCCTGTTAACCCAGACAGACTTTGTGTAAAGAGGACAAAACATCTCAGTTGAAGGGCTTACATGTCTTTACCCGGGGGTGGAGATGTTAACAGTCTCCTGTTTCTGCTGACAGTCTCATACATACAAGTAGAAACATGTATGTCCAGGGAGAACACTATAAGTGTTTGTTGAATTGTCTGTAAAAGTGCTGCATGTTTTTGTTTTATGCATCTATGTTGAAAATGCTGTGCGGTGGTAATTCGGTACGGAGATTGCACATCACATGGTTTGTTTCCCAGCAAACCTGGCTCACATGTAAAACATTTAGATCTTGTCTGGTTATGATTTTTGTTTTTTACTTTTTCACTTATTTACATTTGTGGTGGAAGATATGAAATCACCCGTTTAATATCCACCTCACCCTCTAGAAGACTTTCAGGTGGCACACATTTTACAGGTAGTATCTTGTAGCTGTGCAGCTCAGCGTTCTGATAGGTGAGGAATTCCCCTTAAGTCTTTAAAAATACCAAAAAACAGTCATCATAAGTAGCCCCACAGCTCAGCACAGGTAGCACCCTCGCAGACATTACATCGCTGACAACTAGAAAATGCCTTATGTACGCTATGTTCATCTGTCTTGGCTGCAACAGTGCTCATAAATTGCCCGGCTGCCATCTGCACATCTGTAAAAACACAACATTTTGACACCTTAAGTATTTTTACCGCTGTTTTTCGTTCCAGGCCCAATGTGTGTGTGGAGAGGGAGGTGACGCTGGTCGCCCAGAGGCAGCCGTGTGTGCAGGCCTTCACACGCATGGTTAAAGTGTGGAAGCAGGGCTGTGTGGGACAGTCATGGTGCATGGGATACGAGAGGAGGTGAGTGATGCACCTCTCCCCTCTCTGACTGTACGTACACAAACACTCCCATCCTCACCTGCAGGGGATGTTGTGAATTGCTGATTAATCTCTGGCTGGAGCAAAGCATTAATTAACGGGTTTGTATTGTCTTTATGAGTCATGCGACTTAAAGAATTTATCAGAAAGGGCATGACTCTTTCATTTAACTCCACCTCCAAACAGGATGAGATCTCACTCCCTGATCTCCTCTTTCCTCTCCCCTCTTCTTCTCCCTGGCTCTTGTTCTGTAATCACAGCTTTGAACTTCTCATACAGTTAAGTGCAAGGTGTAGCCCGACGTCATTGGGGGTTGCCAGCTAATCAACACACAGGCGTCTCTGCAGTAAACATTCTTCTGAAGGAGTAATGCTAACATTTTAGCCTATCTATCTATTAGAGTCAGTTTCAAGAGTTTGTCACTGTGCTGCCCGCGCTCGCTTTCTCGGGGTTATTTACCGTGTTACAAAAGTCAAAGGCTTCTTTGAAGGTAGCCAAGGCCACAATTACTCGCTGTAAACAAAACGTGTTTCCACGATGCGTAATGACTGTGGAGAAATGAGAGGGGTCCTAAAGTACAGGGATAGGCACCGTTCTGTGAAGTAGAGTCTCACACTTTAAAATGATGCCTTCAAAGTCTGGGAAAAAGTTTGCTCAACATTATGCTGCATGTTACTCAAAGGACTGGGAGTTGTGTGATCAGATTACATGTTTGTTTTTCCTAATCTACTGGTATTCAACCACATGACACATTAAACACTATATGTGTGCCAAATATTTAACTGGCAGTAGATGCGTTTTTGTCTTTAAACCAATCTGTGTAACAAATTCTGCCAAATTACATGTATTAATCGCTTTTTTGTTGGCCATATGTGAGTAGACCTGAAAAATTAGACCACCTAGATACAAGTTTGTGGACTATTTTGAAGTTGTTTAACGCTGGTGGACTGTGGATTTCTTTGTGAACTGTCCAGATAATTTGACTGCCTCGTTTCACTGCCCTTTTCGGCTAACAGAGAGCAACAGTAGCTAACGTCAGTTGGCCAGGCTGCTTTCACGTCTCCAGACTAAATGAACGATAAACTCAAGCCTTTTCTCCCAAAGTCCTTTGCTGTTGGTCATTGCTCCTCTGAGGAAAACACAAATGATGCAGTTGAACATCCATGAGACGTGGTGGTCCATTGCGACCCCATGTCGCAACCCACAGTTAGTTTTTAGATTTATTGTAGAACAGCTACTTCAGACTGTTTTTAACTTAATGTTTGTTATGTCAACAGGACAGCGTACTACACTGCATACAGACAAGTTTACAGACAGGATTATCAGACTGTGTACAAGTGTTGCCCTGGATGGTCTCAGCTTAACAGAGAAGCGGGTTGTCTGTATCGTAAGTATAACATTTTTCTACTTTCTGTCCTGAAGTAAAACAAAGAAAATCACATTTATCTTTTAATCATTAGAACATTCTTGTTTCAATGAACTTGGGTTTGCTAAAAGGCAATATTTCTTTTCCTGAATCAGTCAGAGGAAGAGGTGCTTCAAACATCACCTCACCCTTGGCACAGATCTCTGATTGAAAGGTTTTTCGGGACAAGGGTCAAAAGGGTCAAGAGGTGCACCGCCCGTCCGGACTCCTCAGCAGATGTTATCAGTCAGTGCCATGTCCAGAGTGCATGTGTTGTTACAACAGTCCCACAAGGTTTAGAAGTGGACAGTGGGGAAAGAAATCTCAAGTGTTGACAGAGTTTAAGTGTTGACAAATGAGGTTTGTGTTGTTGTATCTTCTTCTGAACTGTGTCAAGAAAATTCTTGAGTGCTCTGACCATTTCAGACTGATTTTATGAATTAATTCATATTTATAGCTACCTGCAGCATGATTGTATAATTTTGGAAACTCTGTAGGCTGCTAGCATTCATAACATAGCAGATGGTGGATGAGGCAACAAGAGATGAACTATAAGCTAGACAGTCACAAACTGTGCATTTCTCTGCCTGTATGTGATGCACTTTGCTAGATGTTTCCAAAGATTGCTCGTGTTTCGCTCGTGGCAACAAGCATTGTCAGCATCAATTCTAGTGAAGTCTTTTTAGGCAGGTCTTGCCACTCAGCAGCCATCTTGGCAATGCCCCAGGAGTTATTTTCAGTTAGCAAGATCAGCCCCCTATCTAAATGAATAGGGAGAAAGCCATAACTTGACTTTTGACAGTCACCAGGACATAACAACTGCATGTATGGAATCACCATTCAGTGTTTCAAAAGTTTGGTCACTTTGCATCAAAATAAGGTTCAAACTGAGTTTTTCCTCACAGGTAACTCTTTTTCTATCCTTCTTTTACAGCTCAGTCCAGAGTGCCATGACTTGCTGATGTGAACAAATGTAATAGTTCAGTGTCTATTGTTGAATAATCGCACATCACTGTAATCCTGTGAAATGCTGTGATATCCTCCTCTTCAATGCTACAAAGTCTGTATTCACCTGATCCTTTCTCCCACCAAATTGTTTGAAACTGTTGTCTCCTGGTTTGGCTGTTTATAAAGCAGATGAGAGGAATATGTGTCATATAACCACCATCTCTGGCATTTTGGACTGTTCAAAATGCTTTAAGATGTTTGTCTCCTGCCACATAACATCTCTGGTGTTAGTACAGGGTGTGTGTTAGAGGGTCAGAGAGAGGATGAGAGTTGGCCCTGGCCCCTTGCCAATATGCTTCAGGAAGAGATCTCTCTTCTAGCTTCTAGATCGGGAATATGGGAGCTGAACCAGTAACGTCTGAGTCTATCAATACTATAATCTTTGATAATTTGGCCCCGGTGCCGGTTTGATACCGGGTTTTAGTACTCATCCCTACATCTGGGTGAGGTCATGGCCCTGCAGCACTCCTGTAGTTGACGATAGATAAGCCTATCCAGCAGTCAGCTTTTACTTGGCTGGATATGTACTTTAAAGTGTAGGGTAAATCTCCAAATGTCCACATTCCCCATCCACCTGTGGTTCCAAATTTAAATCTTGGCTCTCATCCACTTAGTCATGCCACTCTTCTCATTCAGAGGTGTGACATGGCGGTGCAGGTCAGAGGATTTGCATTACGGATATGAAAAAAGACAAGCCTATCCGGTGTTTTCCCAACCAATCACAGTCAAGGTCCCCCAAACAATACCCATCAGCTCATGGAGGGGAGACCACCTGCTGATGCACACAAAAAGAACAAAGAAAAACAAGTATGAATCTCCCCTCTGTAATTCCAGTCAATGGGTCCATGTATGGAGAAGTAGTTCTCTTGGTCACACCGGGGCTGCCAGCAGCTCATCTCCTTGTGGATAGGCTTAGCTTCACATCGCTGAGACCAAGAAGCCTCCTTTGATGGGATTTTACAGCCAGTGATCCAGATCGCATAGCCTGCATACCATAGACAGACCCTTGGCAAAGCCTTCCTGTAAACAGTTTGTCACCATGTTCGCTGGACTGACAAGAAAGTTCCCACTTCTTCGCTCTCAGGGAACCAACTCGTGTGCGTAATTTCCCTCACACCACCAGTACAGGCCCATCTCTCTGTGGGATCGCCCTCTGATGGGAAGTGGCTGGGATGGGGAGCGGGAGAAGATCTCCTGGATGTGCCTGTCATCGGTGTCTTATTATGGCATCTATGCTCTCTTCAAAGAGCTCTTTGTTTCCAGCGAGAAGGTTACAGTATTAAATTATACAAGGGAGAATTATGCAGTCTGCTCCTCAATGAGTCTGGTTTGTTTTAAAACACTTATAAAGAAATGTCTTAAAGAGACATTCCTCAGGACTGCCCAGTGTCTCCCCTCACTTAAGTAGACAGGGGTTTTGTTTCTCTTTTTCGCGTGACAATGGCTGCTCTCTTCGACGCGAGGCTGGGCTTTTATCTCTGTAACCAAAGACATGGCAGCGCTTTGAGATGGGACCAACTAATCACCCTTTTCTCTGAGCCATTGAACCAGGATAAAAGGAAGCTCACACCACAATCCTCCCTCTCCTACTCCCGCGCACTTTGCTATGCACTATCTGTACTGTACCTCAGTCAGCACAGTGCAATCTGTGGGGCTGTTTTCAACAGCACCTCCGACATCTCAAAGAAAAAAAATCTGCCGTGCAAAATGTACAGCTTTAGCAAATCCTCTGAAATCCCCCAAAAGACGGGAAGATTGTGAAGATGGGAATGCTTTGTGTTGAGATAGTGATTTAGTGTCTGGCACTACTGAGGTTTCTCTCTCTCTATTGTTGTCCCCATTTCTGTGCCTGTGTGTGTTCCCTAATAAAATGTCAGTGTCAGGTAATTAGGCTAATGATTTGTGGTTATTGTGAGTGTAAATGAGGGTCTAATCATGTCGTAGATAGAGCACGCACAACGGCCGAGAAGCTGAGTCCTTCCTTTAGATCACCTGTGTGTCCTCTGTATGTATATATATCCACCCATGTTACAGATGTTGACATCCTCTTCTGCAGTCTTGCAGTGAATGTGCTCCCCGGCATTCTTTGCTTAGCATAATTAGTTGCATATTTGGACTATACCACAGCACAGCAAAAGTCTGGTTATTTTCACATTTTATTCAATTTTGTTTTCCATATCTTTGTGTTTCAGGCTACTATCATCTAATTACGACGCTTTGCTAGTTTTCCATCGAGACAATAGCATCAATTGAAAGTTGCTAAGCGTTTTGCAAATAACTGAGTTTTGAGTTTTTGTTTCCAAGTTCTGATGATTTCCAGCATTATTGATTTGAGTGCACAACGTGGAGAGTCAGACTGAAGCCCTTGCAGTTATTTCACTGCATAAAAATGCTCTGTGCAGAAAGTCAAATTACAGATTCTGATTAATCATTTAATCATTAAAATATCAGATAAGTGTAAAAAGTATCATTAAAGGGACATTTCCATGTGAAACAGAGAAATGGAGCAAATCCTTACTTTAGAAAAGCTGGACCAGAGCATTTTTGTTCAAAAACAAGTTTATTATTTATTTATTTGGTTATCAATCAATTAACCAAATAGTTAAGTTTCATTTTCTGTTGTATTTACAATCTACTCTTTAAGATCAGAGAGTCACATCTATACAACGTTTTTACAATACACCTAATGACTTCTTGGCTCCTTAAAGGTAACTTTTGTGTGTTTTGTAAAGGCTCCAATGGGCTAAATGACTATCTGGTTCTCCTGAAGGTGAAGAGCTCTTGACTTTGTTGTGGCGACATCCTCCACTTAAACGTTTGGAGGACCACTCAATCAATGAGTTAAACCTTTTACCTCAGCAAGTAGCCACGGGCCGGGTGAGGATGGACGGGTTAGCTGGGTGTGGAAACGAGCAGTTATGTTGATTGACAGCAACAATAAGCTTTGTGACAGGGCCTGAGGAGCAGGGACAATGGCTCCTCCAGTTTGTCGTCCTCATTAGCTGCTGAATAGGAACTGGCCCCCTTTTATGGTGGGGAGCAGGCTGGCGAAGGTAGCTACATATGAAATAGGCCTAGTAGCCAGAGAAGAGGAAATGGTCCTCTGTCTATCCATGGGTGGTCTGTGTGTGCGTGCGTGCGTGGGTGCGTGGGTGCGTGCGTGCGTGTGTTGTGAAACGACTGTGTCAGCGGTCATGGGGACTGCATCGTGCATAGCTGAACACAAATAGACACAGACCCCGACCCCAGACGCATACAGAGAAACAGGCAAAAAATCAGCCAGCTGAGACCATCACAATACTGCCTCTGGTCACACTGACATATTCCTTCTGATCTAATGAGTAACGTTCAGCGGAGGTAGTAAGGTGAGGTTGTGAGCAAACACCAGTTTTCTCACAACAACTTGAGGTCTGTTTGAGTCATGACTCTCTAAGTCTTCACACAAGAAGTAGATCTAAAGGATAACATGGGTGATGCTAGATTTGTGGGGCCAATACTGATATTGGGGAGTAAAAAATATCAGTATATTGGCCGATATTCTTATACCCAGAATATATACATCAACACAATTTCACTGAGAATTGTAACTATTCTAAATTAACCCAGGCGTCTTTGTGTGCGCAATATAGATATGGATATGATGAAGTCACCCCAAAGCCACTTCATAATGCTAGGATTGACCAAATACCTTGATATCAATATTGTGACAATATTCTAGGGATGACTATTGGTATTGAGTTTATGTAGGTAGGAAATGGCTATCAAGTATTTACATGAAGTACACATTAAAATGGTGTTCAGTCTTTTGACACTGTTTTTATTTCAATTGGATGGGCAATGAATGAGGCAGCAGACAACTGGCCTGGGCCCATTAAATTTTGCATGGATTACAGAGCCACCACTTGACACTACACATATGTTTCCTGTTTAGTCTGAGTAACATGCATGCCGTTATCAGCATTAGAGTGAGGAGAGTGCTGTGGGCCAAAAACTGACCATGTGACATCAAGGGAGGCGTTTTTTTATTCTGTCTACTCATTGTGACGAGACTACATCTCAATGATCTCATCTCACACAGGAATCTGTGTTATATACTGTACATTTTTGTGCCTGCTTTGTCAAATTGACCCAGTGTCTCGTGCAAATGGTGTTTAAAGTCTTTCAAAGGAACCTGTCAGTGATTGCCCTGGTTTTCACAGGTATTCTTTGAAATGACACATTCCTCTGCATAGCTAAACATGATTTGTTGCCTCAAAATACGGTGCTCGGCTCCGCACGCACCAATTATGGCACCAAACGGAGCCCTGAGCGCAGCCCTTTGTGTCTGTGAATTGCCCAAAATGTGGTCTCCCTCTGGGGGTTAAACAGATCGAAGGAGCCTAAACAAACACGGTGCTGCCTCGGTGACGATGTGATCATCCCCTTCAGAAGCTGTAAGGGTGACACCTGCTCGTTGGTTTTCAGTTTCTCGGCGCGAGTAGCTGACCGCTGCTCTGTCTGCCTCCTCTTTTTTGTGGACGCTGCTAATCCTCTCAGAGAAGGTGTCTTTGTAATAGAGCGGAGGCATTACTGCGACAGATGAGAGTGAGTTTTATGCCACGCTGCATGCCACATTAAGAAATTATTTCAGGGAAGATTAAGCAGTGTAAGGGGCTCAGGATGGGGGCCGGCCAAAAATGCCCTGGTTGGCTGCCAACAATCCTGTGTGTCTCACATCTCAGAGGGGGGAATGTACATTCCCCTTGTTGCTGCTTTGCCATGCTGCCCTGAAGTGACTCTGAGAGACATCTGACCTTTTACTTTGTTGCTGGTAATTTAGTTAATTCAAAACATTTTCACCACAATATAGGAATGTCTCATTAATTTGATCTCTCCCAGCTGGTGGTAATATAATTGTTTAGAAGAATAAGAGAACTACTTGAATATGTTGAATTAAACCTGGAGACCAAATAGTGTAGCAGTTGCCTTGTAACAGCTAAAGGGGACTCGCATCAACAGCATAGGTAACCACTGAATAATGCTTTTTCTCTGCACGTCCTTCATCTGTAGCTGTCAGCACATCAAAATTCCCTCACATTGGATAATCACAGAAGTGGGGAAAGCTATGTAACTGAATGTTGAACTACTGCTGTGTGTCATAGCTCCTGTAGCCACGCAGTCGTGAGGGACTGGAAGTCATCAGGGGCAGATTAGCGGCAGTGAGTTGGTCTTCCTGTTGGAATAGGGTTTCAGTTGCTCCTCAAATTGGGCAAAATGTTGGTCTATTAAGTATTGAGTTCAAGAACATGAACGTATTAACAATGTGCATCAGTCTAGTGAACCTCTGATGTTTGTTGGGCTTCATTTATAGACGTCACAAAAAAGATACTCTTGATGTCTGTGCGTGTGTGTAGTGTGTGTATGTGTGGGTTATTTGTTGTGGACTCCCTGGATGGTCCAAGTGTTGAGCAGGTGTCTGAGGATGAGGCCAGATGACAGGCGGATGTTTAGGCTGAGCCATGTGAATCTGATGAGAGACGTCTGAAATAACTCGGGCTCAACTGGGATAATTAGAGATCACTTCTTCACGTTTCTTCTCCATTGTCGGAAATGTTATGTAAATCCATCTTGCTGATATGATACAGTTGAAGCCAGAGAATAGATACATTTATTCAGCTTGTATTTCAGTTTACCCAAATGATCCGTTAGAATTCTGTTTATTTTATTTGGAGTGGATATTTGTATATTAGGAAGGCTGCAACTATTGTTTGTTTCAGTAACTCATTAATCGACCAACAGTCCCATAAACAGAGAAAGGCAACAAATCTTAACATGATAAACTACAACAGGCATTTCTTCTTGATAAATTACTCAAAGGTTCATTATCATCTCAGTTATCAAAATTGTTCTCTACATTTTTATTGTTGATTGAATTACTAGCCATTCAACTATTTGCTTTAGCTTTCGATATAACGGCCATTGTCCTGCAAGAGAAAAATCTTTTTAAAAGCAACAAAAACAGCAACGTGAGTTGAGGTCACATGCACACGTTTTACAGTGTGATTGAAATAATTCCTAATCAAATCTAATACAGTCTGGTGTGTACATCTTTGACACATTTAATCAGAATAGCTGTTTGACATGTAAAAAAGTGATGTGTACAACATGCATTCATCTCCCTCAACAGCTACCTTTCAACACTAAGCCACTCAGCAGTATCTCTTTGTGTTTGATCTGCCCCCTGAAGATAGATTTTTATTGTCTAGCTGTCCATTAATGTTCAGTTCTTTCAAGGTGCAATATATAAGATATATGTGTGTGTGTGTATATATATATATATATATATATGTGTGTGTGTGTATGTATGTATGTATGTATGTATGTATGTGTATATATATATATAAGTTAACTAAAATTATCAACAGAATGGGAAGAAATAAGAGTTTTGACTGTATCCAAGACATCTATGTATTGTGTTGCAGAGATATCTGCAGAAGTCAGCATACCAACAAGCTAGCCCTGGCATGTCCGTTTTTCATTATTCCACTCGTAGCTTTAAGTCTGGGCTGCTAACTCCATAACTAACTGAGCTAACTAGTTAACAGCATATACAGTTTGCAGTAAGGATACTCTAGCCCCATATTTGGAGAATTAATTTTGGAGGTGGCCATATCTCACATATTGCACCTTTTAAGAGTTTGTACCAGAAACAAACTCTGCAGAGGCCCAGTACATCATGCAAGCCGCCATTATTTGGAAATGCAGGAATGTGCGTCTCAATGCATTTATGTCAAGACGGAGAGCATTCGGAAAGAATGCAACCAGACAGCTGGTTAAATTTGTTTATAAGTTGCAATTTTCCTTTTGATCGGTTTATGAAAAGGTTTAAACAACCCCACTGCAACCCAAATTTTCAAACAAATCAGTTTGGGCCTGTTTATTTTAATTTAGGTGTTTACATGGAGCATTTTTATAGTATTTAGTCCGTTAAACTATAATTAGCAGAATATTAGGCTCCATCTTAATCTAAACTAATCGGAACAGGGATTAAAGTTCAAATGTGTAGATGGGGCAGGGTGTAATCACAGTTTCTGTTTGAGTAGTCCCGGGCACATTGATACCATCGCTATGACCATATATGGCCAGTATATCGCATCAGCGCCTGGTGTGATGATTGGTCATGCTGACTCTAGTTGGATTAGATGGGCTGAAAAATGCATATCTGGCAGGCCACGCACAGTCAAACTGGGGTTCACAATCATCTGAAGGAAGGATTGGCATTTAAATTCCTCTTGTGATTAGCTGGACTGTGTTTTTCCCCTCTCCCAGTGTCTACATGGTGCTAGTTGGAAAGAGCAAAGATAGATGTCGATCCTCCTGACCTGTCATCACTAAGCACTGTACTCTGCTCAGCAGGTTGCAAATAGCCAGCCTTAAACAGCTGTGTCTCACTTCACGGGGATATTAGCAGGGAGACTTCAACACACATGTACTGTACATGCACACACCGTTAATGTGATCGACTGTCATGATTGATGTAAGCTTGTGGAACGTGATGGTACACCTCCTGAGGTGGATTCACATGTTGAGCTTCCTAGTGGCTCACTGTTTATGCGTCCTGGATTCTTTGAATTTCACGTCTTAACGAGCAAGAGCAGTTTGACTCGAAGGGATTTATGGACTCGGGGCCGCTGGCTCAAAGAGATAGATGAGCCACTCTGAACCTGTGGCTCTCTGATTTTATCCCATGACTCATCCATGCACATCTGTATGATCACTGTTTGTGACAATGACTAAAGTTCAGTCAATCAGTCAAGGTCATTCTCAGGTAACATTCTCAAACTGTGCAGGGAAGAGGCCGCTTTCCCTTAAAAGTTGTACAAGCTGTTGCTGCCACTCACTTTAAATACTCTGATGATTCAGTGAAAATGGAGTTTAGAAATTTCTTTTGCTTGGCCCAAAGCCTGCTTGTCTTTTCAAAGAGAGCCAAGTGGTGGATTCTTCTTACATTGGTTAGTGTGAATGGAGAAACATCAAGGTTCGTCCTTAGTCAGGAGTTAACAGGCCGATGATAAGGCTTTGATAGAAAGAGGTCAGTGTTTGAAACTGCAGATGTTGACATCTTGTGACATCAGCCAGGTGTCTCTGCTTCGCTGACTGATTTTTTTTCTGTCTTTCTCTTTATCTATGACCTGTCTGTCCACACGTTCACGTGTAGCCGTGTGTAGCTATGGTGTGTGCTTCAATGGGGGCCAGTGTCGGGAGGGCTCCACTCAACTTTGTGACTGTCCTGCAGGGTTCAACGGACCAAGCTGCCAGTACGGTGAGTAGCAACATCCTGACTATTTTATATTCAGACTCTCATTTCTTGTCTCAGTTTTTAGGCTCCATTTCTTAGTTTTTTCTTATTCTTCCTTCTACTCTAACAGTTTTTGGTGTTGGAGTGGAACAATACATTAGAATAAAAAACACTTTCATTTTATGTTATTTCACCTGTGTTTTTGTTATTGATAAGATAGCATCCATAAAAAATTACAACATGGTAAAATACAACATATGAAACATGATATACAAACTCCACAAAAATCAGAACAGCTATTCAAACCGGTGGCGCCTCAAGAAAAACAACCACATGTCTCCTTCACCATGTTCCTAATGGTGCTCTTAAACTCATCAATATATATTAATGTGTCTAGTTTTCGATCATTTTATAGTATGAAAAAGTTTTCCCCAAATCTGTGAATACCCACTTGGAGGAGGGTAGCCACTTGGCATTAAAAACATTCTTTTGTCTGCACTTTCTAGAAGTTATTTGAAGCTACTCTCAGCATTTTACCCATGGCCATTTTCCATCAATGTCAGTGGATACTTAAAAACTAGCTACGGTAAAAGTATGAATCAAGAAAACTCTCCACAGACTGACTGAAACAGATAGCAGCTTGACATTTGATTAAAAACTATCTTTTAAACTTGCTCTTTTGCCAGAGGCAATAAGTCTGATCCTTTTCGGACAGCTCTCCTGGCCTCCCTGCTGAACTCTTTTGAGTGATCGCCTTTCTCTACGAGTAAATGAGAATCTCCACACATCAGCAGTTGGCTTCTTTACCAGCAGCTCAAGTATTTTATCAGCAACTCTATTGTTGAATTTGAGCTGTTGAAGTAAAACAGTGGAGGATTCTGTTGTTTTTCTGATAACTCCACACGACAGGAAATTCCTCTTAGTGTCAACATTTTATCAATTATGCCCTTTTAGACACGACAGACTTTGTTGCATAAGTTAAGTTCAAACTGAGGAAATAACTGAAAATGATGGTACTGTTTTGTTACGATGGTCTGATCTGACTACACTCCAGGATCTCAAAGTTCACCTCTAACTTACCACCTTCTTGACTCTCACGTGATTTTCTCGGGAGTTCTCTGGTGCCAGAAATGTAGCCTTATGACACCTTTGAGCCCACTATACATTCACTTCCTCGTTGGCTATTACAGGACTTAGGATCAGGCCTTGGGAAATGCAGCACTGACAGCCCACTCAATATGATCAGAGCTCTCTGTGGCAGCTAAACTGACCTGGCTTACATCTGATTACTTCACACTTGATAATGACGGAGGATCCATGAACACACATGCCCATTCAGATGCTGCTTAAAAGCATCAGTTGGTCCTGATGGGCCTAGTGGAGGTCTCTGACAAGATTGAAACCATCTGCTGAATATGATGTTTGGTCATCTGAAAAGTCTACACTATAGACTTACAGGAAATTTTAAATATAAACAAAGTAAGATATAGACTTTGTGTAAACACTCAGGAACAATCTCAGTGGGTTATGAAGATCATCTGGAAAACAAGTTAGTGTGTTATGTCCAATAAGATGCTGGTCCTTCCGGAGTGGCATATTTCCCTGAGACATAAGAATGTATCATGGATACAGAGTGGTGAAGTGAGGGTCAATACACACAGTGGGGTACAGTGCCCCTCATCTTTCACTTCTTACCATGAAAAACAATTTGAAGTAGTCATTAAGAAAAAAATAGGACCAAGTTTGAACCCTATCCCTAAAATCCTGACATAATCATCTCTGACTTCTTCGCGAAGAATGTTTTTTTTTAATCCTTAATTCTCTTGATGAGTATAAAAAACATTTTGCTTTTGCTTTTATTTGATTTAGGTGCAATGTATTTCTCTGTTGATAACAATAAGCCTAATTCCCCTGCCAATCAGCAGTAGATGAAAGATGTATCAGTGAAATTGACAGACATGTGCAGTCTGTCAAGTGACAAAAGACAGAGAGTTTCCTGATAAACTGAGCAACCATACAAACTGCTTTGACATTTCCTCGTGTGCCCTGTCAAAATATTGTCCCATCAGTATGGGACAAAAAAAAGAGGAAAGAAAAAACATGTGTCTTGAAAGACTATTCGTTGGTTTATTTAAGAAACATTGAGATATAAGTGTTCCTGTTTCTAACTTCCAAACCAGAACATCTACGCATTAAACACAGTTATCGTAAGAAAACACGTTTTTCAAAATATATAGTCACACATTATCAAATGAAAACACCTCTTTCCTTGGCACTTTTTGCTTAAGAAAATGTACAACACTGTCAAAACCTCCCATTGTCACATTTTAATGGTTTTTTTTTTTCATGTTCTCATTTTAAAATATCAGATAAAACATAAATACTGGATGATAAACTCTTTGTCTGACACATTTTATGTCCATAGCACCAGATGCACAGCCGGGGCTCTGGCACAACTGTGGCTTCTTGCACAATGCATGGGGGGAAGCAGTCTTGCAGGATCAAAACTGATATACACTCTGCATCCTACATATCTACACCAATCTGCCACAACAGCTAAACCACCGACTGGTGAAGTTAATAACTTTGGTCATGACGCAACAGTGCAATGTTTTGCTGGGAAATCTTAGTTCGTCTCTCATGGCAACGGCACTCCCTGATAACTGTCATCGGCTGAAGGTGGGGTAATGACGAACAACCAACTAAAACTGCTTATGTATTAAATAAAAATGAGCTAGTGTAGTGTGTTCTGACATGACAAAGATTTTCACAATGGAATTGAATCAACAGTTGTCCGAGGACCGGTCGTGTTTGGATGCCAATGTAGGCATAAAGAGTAGAGGTAGTCAACCACGGTTGCTCTTAGCAATGCTAGGGAATTAGAGATGTATACAGTGACAGAATGCTGTGGAAAAGGAAACTGGTTCTTAAAAGGTTCGCAGGTTGAACCAACTCCAGACCAGCAGTGGCACCAGCCCAGAATCAGCACT
The DNA here is from genome assembly GCA_900302685.1 of Spondyliosoma cantharus. Taxonomy (NCBI): domain Eukaryota; kingdom Metazoa; phylum Chordata; class Actinopteri; order Spariformes; family Sparidae; genus Spondyliosoma; species Spondyliosoma cantharus. The sequence continues at coordinate 59,169 of OMLP01028642.1, read as the reverse complement.
TGGTTTGCTTTGGTCAAAAGGGTATCTATGGTGTGGCAGAGCACGTTATCCTGCTGGGCCACTACCAGCGCGGAGGGGTTGTACTTAGTCTGCAACATTGTTTGTATGAGTGTCAAATGGCAACCATGTGAATGCTGGGACACAAGATTTCTCAAACCAGAATTTGCATTGTAACAAGATCATTGTCATTCACTTCGACTGCCATTGGTTTTAATGTTGTGGCCGATGGGTATACATCCTTTCTACTTCCTGTTGTGGTTTTTTGTCTGAAGAAGATAAATCTTATTGAAAACATTTCAAGTATCCCATCCCTACATAGGATCCCTTTTGGTTTTGCCTCAGGCGGCCCCTGAGCTACACTGTTTTAAGGTCAGTACCAACATCGACTGCTTCTTCCCTTCCCCCACATTGACATCCACCAGCATTGTTCTGCATTGTGAATGATAGCTGTCATCAATGGGCACCTAAGGGGCCTTTGCTGGTGTAGAGCTATGCAGCAGAACCCCGCACCCCGATCCTCCCTCCATTGAAGGCTATCAGTCCGTAAACTTCTCTGGCAGTTATATTGCCCTGTGATTGGCATAGAAAGGGCTACTGGATGATGGGTGTGGTGGCTGGTGACTCCGCTTGACCCTGGGCAAGTGAGTCGGACACAGGCAGGAATACACTCACAGCTGTCCCATTTGAGGTCTCACATGTGCCAAATACAGGTCACGTCAGAGTCAAGAGTCTTGAGGGCAAGGGGAATAGCTGCAGGCTCATTGGAGAAGGAGCAATAACATCACTTCTAATGAACGACTGAGTGATGGCTCTGATATATAGTTCAACCATTATGAAGAACATTCTGTGGTGGTCAGGTACATACCATTTTGTCATAACTCACATTCTTGAACCCTGCATAAATAACCTTGTTGCGTAGACGAGAGCACGCTGCTTACACACGCTGCTGTTATAACTCAGTTACTGCTGCGGTGCACATGCTTCACACAGCTGTCAGTCACCGCTTGTTTCTCTCGTGTGGTGTTTACATAAAAACTGAGGAGCTGAGGTCAAATACGTGGAGCAACACCTCACTCAAGGTTCACTCGTCATTTAATCACGTTGTCATTAGTGCGAGCATTCCTCTGCAGTTACATGTGGTGATTTTCTCTTGAGGAGTTTTTGATGTGGTGCGTTCATGTTTGTGTATAGCAGTTGGTGTGTGTGTTTATGTCTTTTAAAAGGGGCCATTTAGTGGCCTGCTTTCAATAGTTGTCTGAAGCTGTCATCTGTTCTGCTTTTTAAGGGCATTGTGTCTGAATGATGTGTAAGACAATAATTACTGCTGTTTTGTATTTGTGACTCAACTCTATGGTAAAGTGAGGAGCAGTGCCTTCAGGCTTCTCTAGTCCTTAAAAAGATGACAAATCTCATTTGATTTGAATGGGTCATTTGCCTCAGCTTCATACTTTCATACTATCAGACAGTATGATGGATAATTTAAAGGTTATAAAATCTGACATGACTGATAGAGACTTCTCAGGATTGACCACTGTACTTGTGTTAATTACCTTCCCGACTGCAGCACTTTTCACATTTGTAAGGACTCTAGGGTGGGACTATTTTGGTTGCACATGCTCCCAATGTTGTGCTGGTGCACCTAAATGAAAACATTTGACTCACCAGTGCAACCAATGGGAAAAAATAGTCTGGAGCCCTGTTTGTTGTAGCATTTTATTTTTTCTAATTTGATATAAAATAAAGTACTCCTGATCCATAGTGTGGGATGGAGGGATGACATCTTTCCATTTCAGAAGGATCAGGTGGTGGGCAAGCAACGTACAGAAAGCCAAAAAGTCACACTGAGAGTTGTTCAAACTGTAAACAATAGATGGTACTCCAAAAAGGGCTATGACGGGGCCGATGCAATATTTTACTCTGTAGTAGTCCGTGCCTTGCACAGATAGACGAGGTGTGGACTCTCTTTAATATTGCATCCCAAGTTTCATCATGTATGATCTCACCTATATCCTGCACCCATCTAGGTCCATTTGTGGCAAGGGACAGGGTTTTTTGGGATGAAAGTGCACTATAGGTTAGATATTATACCTTTAAACGACTGGACAGGTGCCAATAGAGAGTCAGTATCAGAGCTTGGGGGAATTTCTGGAAAGTGAGGCAACTGTTTATGCATGAAATCCCGCAACTGTAAGTATTGAAAGAAGTGTGTATGTGGGATAAGAAATTTAGTGCGCAATTGCTGAAAGGTCATGCTGTGTGCGCAGTCCCCTGTTTTACCACTGCAGAAACACACTGTCCTGAAGAGAGGGGGCAAACATATGATTTTTTTTCAATGAGAAACTATGCCATCCATAGTGCTGGCAGACCTGCTTCCATATTCTAAGTGTAGTTCTGACCAAAATAATTCTTGTATATGGGGTGGTGTCTGAGGCCAGAGGCGAATAGATTAATGCTGACAATGTGGACGGGGCACAGGATCTAGCTTCAAGCGTGCACCATGAGGGGGCGTCGGCACCTGGATCCTCATATAGCCAATGGAGAATAGGTCGAATATTAGCAGCCCAATAATACAACTGAAAATTGGGCAGACCTAGCACCTTTGGACATTGTAAATAGGCTCTGCTCAATCGCGGACTTTTATTATTCCAGATGAAGCTGGATATAAGTGTGTCTAGGCGTTCAAGGAATGACATGGGGATTCACTGGGAGACATAGATAAAAATAATTAAATTTGGGCAAGCCACCGGCTTATCCGTTCACACTGGTTCAGTTCACCAATAATACGGCCCTGATACTACCTCCAGAGGCAGATCAGCACCGGAGCGAAATTTCACCCCTCGCCATATGTGAAACTTTCACTCAGAGGAGGATGCAGAGAATTGGCGCAGGATCCCCACATGCAAATGGCAGTGGCAATGGCAGACTCCCACAGAGTTGTACAAGAGATGTCCAGAGAGGAATTAACCTCGACAAAAAATCCTATTTGGTCAGCGACAAAGTGCACAAATTCCTCCTGGGACAATGTGATAGAACTAAGTCTCCAACTAGGTCTAGGAGTGTTATGTGCAAACCTAAAAGTGGCTGTAAGGGGGGGAGTGGTCTGATATGACTATGGCATTGTATAAACAGGCTTCAGCTGAAGAGAGTAAATAATTAGCTACTAAAAAGTAATCGATCCGGGAAAATGTCTGATGTACCTGGGAGAAAAATGATTAAGTTCGAGCAGTGGAGTTCATGCTTCGCCATTGATCTGAAACAGCATAATTGTTAAGAAAGGAATTAATCACTTGGGCAGATTTAGATTGTTTAGAGGGGTTAGTTGAAGACCTGTCCAATACTGGATCGAGGCAACAGTTGAAATCACCACCTAAAATTAAAAAGTGGGAGTCTAAATTGGGTAAACTATATAGCAAATCAGAAAAAAAATTATCATTGTCCCAATTAGGTGCATATAGTTTAGCTCGTATCACAGGTGTACTAACAATACAACCTGTAACAATTATGCAGTGGCCCTGAGGGTCTATTGATAGAGTTAATTAAACAGTTGAATTATTTGAAAACATTTTTTGCTGCTTAATAAAGAAAAACAATTTGGCATCTTAGCATCACATAAAAGTTTAAAATACCGATGAAACTTTTAACAGAGCGTGCTTTTCTGTAGCCAAGTACTTCTGCATGTCTTTGTTTTTGCTCTTTATAAAACTCTTCATTCTTGTCTATATCCAGTGGGATTTAGTCACTTGGTGCCTGATGTACTCAGTATCCAGCTTGTCATCAGTAGACAAGTGGTATCCTCTGGGATCAACAGCTTCCAAGGCTTTTAGACCTCTGGCAGGGCAGATGTCTTCATACCAGCTGACATCTGGGCTCAGCTGCAGACAAACAGACAGACAGACTAACAGACACTTTATGTAACTTGAAACTTTTCCGTCTTAGGTTAAGAATCCTGAAATATCTTGTAAAGCTCAGTGTAAAGCTCAGCCTGAGGTGAATGGTAAAACGAAAGTCATCTCAAATACATAAAACTGATGGATTGTGTAGAGGAGTTACCTCAAACAAATATATGAGGAGTCATTGAAGTTAAATCCTTGATAGTAGAGGGGAAAAATTCGAAATAGACGTAACCCGATAACCCCAAAATACTGTATTTGGTCCTTTCCCACAGGTTTAATAGGTATTTATTTGGCTTTTGTTTGTTGATCCTAAACTGTGAAATGCTTCACTGAAAGAGCTCTTTCTCTGTTGGGGTAATTCCATCTCATTTATGTGCTCTTTCTGAATGATTTTTGAACCATAAGCTCATATCTTGGCTGGGTTTGGGGTCACTGCAGTGCCAGGAGGACCAGCTTTTTCTAGACATCACTCAAGACAGACCCTCTACTGACAACCATCATCATTATCATTATACTGTAATGCTTCAAAGCCGGCTCCCAGGCATGTTATCTCAGCCACAGCCATACTGTCTTTGAAGCTTTTAGGCTGAGCAAATGCTAATTTCTCAAAGGTTAGGTTACATGCATTGATCCACCAAGATTATGGTTGAGTCAAATAAAGGTTCTTAGTCGGATTTATATACCTTTTTGTACAGTTTATATTTGGCAAAGTAAATCCTATTGATATTCTTTAGAAATCGGATATTTTATTGGGAGATTACACCGCTGAGGTCATCGGCTGTGTACAGTTTCTTTTGATCTTTTAATTTTCCATTTAGTAATGCATATGTTTATAAAAATAAAACTCAACCAAAAACAAGCCTTTTTGTTCAATCTGAACCGTCAGATATACACTTTGTAGAACTTTTAGTTTTTTTCCCTTTTTAAGACAGCAAATGAATAATGTAAGCTTTACTTTCTGTGGCATCAAAAACAATAATTCTCGTTCTCATAGGCCCGCCACCACACCCAAGTAGTATCTTCAGGGATTTAGTTAGATTTAGTTAGGCTTATAAACAGTTGACTGAAGCTCTGAATAATAAGGTCAGATATTTCTCTGGAGCCTGTTGATGCGTGATACAGGTCCCCCACAGTTTGGTGGCCAAGGTGGTGTGAAATGGCACAGCAGGAACACACGAAAAACCCACTCAGCCTTGTGAAAGCTGAAAAAATCTGTGCATTTCTCATGACTTTTCTAAACCATCAATTTACATTCTCTTTTGTCACATAGCCCACAATTACACATTACACACACCTGGTAACATCAGTAAATTCACTCAAGTACTGTAAAATTTTGTAAATGGGCTTCTATTTCTGTAGCACTCTTCCAGTCTACTGACTACTCAAAGCACTTTTAAACACTTGTTGCATTCACCCATATACCGCACTGATGGCAGATGCTGCCATACAAGTTGGCAACTGCTTATCTTGTTCAAGGATACTTCGATATGCAGCCGGGGATTCGAAACAGTGACCTTCTGATCAGAAGATGACCCGCTCTGCCTTCTGAGCTACAACCCCCACTTCCTGCTACTTCATACGTCTACCACTTTACTTGAACTTTAGAGCAATATATGGTGTTTTATAGTCCGTAAAATGTATTGGGCATCTGAAATTATGGGTTATTTTCAGATAAAATTTTCACTTACAAAACATATAAACAACTTCCATCCATCCATCCATTTGCTTCCCTGTATCTGAGGTTGAGCTGTGGTGGCAGCAGGCTAAGCACGGCAGTCCAGACGTCCCTCAGCACTTTCCTGCTCTTCCTGAGCATTCTGAGCCGATCCCAGGCCAAATTTATACATATAATCCCTCCAGTGAGGTCGGGGTCTGCCCTGGGAGTCTTCTCCCAGTTCTTATGCTTGAACCAACTCAGCTGGCTACTTTCAATCCAAATGAGCAGGGGCTCCGAGTTCCCTCAAGATGTCTAAGCTTCTAAGGCTGAGCCCAGCAACCCTACTGATGAAACTCATTTTGGCTGCTTGTATCCGCAATCTAATTCTTTCGGTCAACCAAAGCTCATGACGATAGGTGTGGGTGGGAACGTATATTGAATGACTGGTAAAGTGAAAACTCTTCACCACGACTGACGCTGCACCAGACTTTATTAAAATGCTGCTTACACTTCTAAACTTTATTAGTAATACAATAATATGAGAAGTTTTTACGAAAAGTGTCAGTATCACACTTTTGCATCGTGGTGTTCTACAGTAATATGAACAATTTTAATCTAGCTATTTCTTTCAGTATTCTGGTTATTCTGGTTCTGTCTTGGAGCTGCATTGTGAAACTGCATGCTTGTTAGCGTGGTTGCAAGGTCAGGACAGCAACCCTGGAGCTATTGTGGGAATTCATTGTCTTGTTAAAGGACACTTGTTGAGTTGCCGGGAACCTTTTGAAGTACACAGACATGGACCGGGGTCGTCTGGTCAAGAATTCAGAGCAAGAGAGAAAGATAGCTGTGGAAAAATCAAATGTCATGGGCTTTTTATTTTGTGAAGGTGGCACTGTATCAGTCCATGAAATTGAGACAGTGAGTGATTGGATCTCTTAACCTTGTGGTTTATATTTTAACAGCTTATATGGTCACCTCATAAGACCACTCACATTTGACCCCACATCTTATATCTAGTTGCTTCGTCTTTCTTTGTTCTTTGAGTTGAACAAAGTTCCTGTCTGGAAAGTATGTGCTTCAGTTTCTCTTAAGGAGAAGGAATGACTTTGCGTGTATAGCTGTAGTCATGGAAGATTTCAGATGTTGCTCTTTGGAGTACCTCTGTTCCTCCTCTAATAGCTGTCCTGCTCTGCAATTACTTAAAGTCTAAAAGTAGTCTTTTCTCAGCCTAACAGTCATGTGGCCTGTTGTAACCTGCCTTTTGTTGCCTATCCTCTTATCTCACACACGTAGACAAATGACCTTATTGCAGGCCATGAAGGAATTCTCTAACTAATCCATGTTTGCTGAATTGTTATAAATTTGCATGTCTGTCCTACTCTCAAATATGTGTTTTTTTTGTTTTTTTTACAAGCCAGTCAGGCATGGAAGATTTATTCTGTCTTAGTCATGTTAACCTCTGTGGCACATTAAGGCCAAATGTGAACAAAAATGTGGGCGGTTTATACCTTCCAGATGTCAAATCCCAGTTAATGCATGAGTGGCATGTTCATCAGATGTGTCACTGTCACTGATGGTGGTATTATATTTTAATGCAACGAGGTGATGATGTGGTACTCATAAATCTTTTTTAGCCTTGCAATGTAGAAGGTTAACGGAGATTTTATTAGTATAACTGTGTGCTTAGTTAAGCTGATTTACGTGACAGTGGTGACTCTTGTGGTCTCCTTCTGCGATGAAGCTAGCAGGGGAGCAGAGAGGTCAAAGGTCGAGCCAGCATGTGGACCCAGGCTTTGTCATTTCAGAGTGGCCTAAATTGTCTGTGGCTGGACTCGCTGCTCATGAACAGCAGGAAGGCTGCGCGGGATCTAACCCCGTCTGAAAAAATATGGGGTGTGTTTCTATCATCACTGCTGCTCATCAAGACATTTAGAGACTGACAGTGACAGGAGGGAGCAGCAGGGACACAGATGGTATCTGCCATGTTTAGGGGATGCAGGTCTGCATGAGGCCATGTTGTAAAAGAGAACATCTCCTTACCGTATGGTGAAACCATTTCAAACATGCTGCTCACCCCAGTAAGAGTTTGACTGTCAGCTGAGTAGTGAGGAAACACTCTTTTCTTTTTCTTTGGCTAAATATATTGCGTATCTGCTGCCTCCATGTTCAGGACCACTGAGGAATGTAATAAGAGAGGTGCTTTCAGAATGTCGGCCTTGAGACCCTCCCCATTGTAAAAATAAATCCCTGAAATCTGTGTCCCATCGAATGGTTTTTACTTGAGATCAAGAAAAACATTAGAAAAACCTCCATGCTGGGTTAACTGAGTCCTTTAGCACATGATCTCATTGTGATGATTAGCCAGTGTGCCCTTTTTCACTAAGAAAATACAAGTTGGTAGAGTTTTAAGTGCGTTAGATACCAGTAAGTGGTCCATGAAGCAGAGGAGGTGGAAAAGATCCAAACATGAACATGTTCATGTCAGTTCAAAGAGAATGTGAATCTTGCTGTGCAGGAATTTTACAACCTGTAATCTGAGGCTTCCCTTGACCTAAACTCTTAGGTACCTTATTGAGGCTTTGGTACTAGCTTCTCTTTGCATTTCTACGGTGTTTTACCAACTGGGACATTTTATGAAATGCCATTAGAAAAGCAACACCAGGATAGATTGCATTAATTGTGCTGGTTGGTAAAGGAGTGAAGTAACGGAAACTTTATGTGAAGATGGGATGCCAGTTTATCTCCATCACCTTGAACCGTTTCTAGTTTTTCAGTTTGTTTGCACATTGTGATCTCTTTTTTCACTATAATCTTGTTTCCTCTGCATTGTTGGCTGTGTGTTGTCACTGTCAACCCCCCCCCCCCCCTTTTTGCCAC
>OMLP01028642.1:38192-50722 GCA_900302685.1 Spondyliosoma cantharus | reverse complement strand
CAAACATTCTCTGATGTTTCTCAGTTTTTTACGTAATGTTTGTCCTGATTGATGCTAATGCAGCTGTGAAATGAGAGTTACTTTTGTGTTCATTGTAGTCGTTCTTTCGATGTGACGACACATCTACATGGCCAATCCTGATCTGCAGCACTGCCATGAACTCCTCAAGGCTGGAACATAGGTTTAGCATCGATCAGAAACTAAAACAAAACCTGTAAATAGTTTAATAAAATCCCTGAAGTGGAAAAGGATTATTAAGGCACTACTGATTGACAGGTATACAACTGTAAATATTTTATATGCTCTACTAGCACAATTTGATTACAATTTACTGTAGCTGTGACCAACTCAAATCCACTTTCACTTCTGGCAGCTCATCATAGAAAAGATTTTAAGAATATCACACACACCATAAAATATTTATTTTCGTTCAAACTACTGTTCATAACAACTTCTGGCTGAGTTGAAAGACTTTCACTCTTGTCCATAATTCACATGATTACCTTTTATTTTGGTCAGCTACCAAGAAAGACTTTTTAGCTGTAAGACGCCCAGCTGCAGCAGTTTGTCACTAACATGACTGGTATGTCCATCCTTTCACTGAGAGGCCAAAGGGTGTCGGGCATTATGTTATAAAACTGTTTTGCAACGATCACCACATTTGTTTTATCTGCTCAAAATCGGGCTGTTATAGTTTTAGTGGATTTTTTTTAAGTGAGAGAAAAAGTTGTAAAAGTCAAATGGCTGATAATAGGATAGTAAACGTCAAGAAAGATCACAAGCAGCCTAAATCACTCTCAGGGTTTCCCTTTTCCCCTCTGATGGGTTTAACAGGCTACAGCTGAAATGACTGAACAGGTTGAAGTCTGCTTTTTTACTTGACTTGAAGAGAATTACGATGTCTTAGGCTTTAACTTTAAAAAGAGGACGGTGAGGAATTTTGTACTGAGAGTTGTTTTAGGTCAGGTGGTGACATAATCATGCTACACATACCTTTTTTTGTGTTACAACGAAATCTCTCCCATCAGCCTTAAATTGGTGTCCAAGTAGACCATTCACAGAGTCTCTGACACGTTTTCTGTTTTTTTTGCCATTTGAAAGTTTAATCCTGTTCTTTGAGCATTGTTAGCAGCCAGCATAGCGTGACTTCCCGAGCAGCTGAAATGAAGGAGGCCATGGAGATGTAGGCACTGCTGGGAGAACCAGAATCTCCGAACAAATGTTTTCTCACACATTCTCCATCTCTTTGTCCTGATCTCCTCTGATTCTTTGTTTTGTTACCTCTATAGTTTGAGAGGACAAAGTGAGGCATAAGAAAAGAGAAGTGAGAGGGATGTACAGAAATCACATTTTCTCATACCCCTTCAAATAGTTTTCTTTTGGTCTTACCAACATTGCCAAAGATATTCTGTTTACAATGTCATAGAATAGACAAAGTAGTAGATTCCCACTCAAGGGTTTTCACTTCTATTGATAATGTGGAGCCATTTTTGTTTGAGCAGGTTCCTGTTTTCTTTGATTCAAATGCAATACACACTTCTTCTACCAGTTACACACTGTCACTGTAGTAGTCAATGTAGTTGAGACCGTTCTCAAGACCAAGACTGTTCTCGAGTACTAAAACACTACAGTTAACCATGTGTGAAATATACAAAGAGGCTTTGCACTCATTTTATAAGCAAGGAAATGCTTTCAACATACATTTCCACATTCTGAATATTGCAACAGGATTGCCTTCCAAAGTATTTGTGATGTCACAAATCATGATCATAGGCCAACCACTTTAAATCAGATTTTCAGTGTGCGCAGAGAAATTCTATGCTTTCAGTACATGAACGTAAAAACAAACTTTACACATACATACATTTACCCAGTGAAGCACAAACATTCAACAATAGGAACCAGAAGAATAACACATTTTTGACTGGGAGTGAACTCTGATTTTCTTTTGGTTCACAGATGAATAATTTACTACCTATTTTAACAATGTTCCTGTCAAATATACAGTGAGAGTGAAGGAAAATCTGACTTGAAATCCAATCAATCTTTCCATGTCTGCTGTCACATCCTTAACACTGTGCTGTTTAGGTTAAACCCCGAGAGAGAGCTACTCAGTTCCTGTGAAGTGAGGAAAGGCATCTCTAATGAGAGGGAGTGTGTTTCAGTCAGGGTGGGGTACATCCTTGCCCACGTACCTGCCATTGCATCCTGTGCAGCACCCTAATCTCCCGTAATTGTGCTAAGTCTGGGCTCCCACCCAGTCTCATTAGACTCTTTACAGCATTCCTGATGAAAAGTCGCTTCTGGTCACTCTGGGTGCAAGGGCATCAAGTTTATGTATATTGACAGTGACAAGAGTTTGCAAAATACAATTCGAGGAATCATCAGTGTGGACTGATCCCTTCATCTGCCAGCGATGTTCCTGTTCTCGTTTTTACCTCACTAAAACTTCCATATCTTCCTCTAATTTTACCAAATCTGCCTTTGTTTCTCATTTATCAGCTCATCGTGTTTTCCACCGAGCCAAACACTTCACCTCTAATCTCTGTTTTCCCTCCATCTACAACATTATCCCCTCTGTTGTGTTTTATCTCCATATGGATGCCACTTCGCCTTGGGGAGCGTTCACCCAAGAGTGCTCTCTCTTTCAGTGCACACATGGCTTCTTTCTGATGTTTCGTGAGGTGTGAAGAGAAAATGCTAATCTGAAAGAAATGTAAAGAGACGGGTTCAGTCACCTCTCGCATGTCAAGGCTGTTTGTTTTTTTTTTTTAATCAGACATTCATTTGAATCTTATTATTGTGATTGGACTCTACTCTATCACACGGCTTTACAGCCATTCTTGCAATAGTTACGTAACATTAACCTTGTAATTCGGTCAGAGATACTTTTGGCAAGTAATGTTTTTGGCAAGCAGATAGAGAAATAATTCTGGTCTTCTAGGAAGCTCTTAAAGAATCAGAACAGCATCAAGGATCCTGCCCGGAAAGCTAACCCTAAATCTTAATAAACACATAAACATGAAGCCATAGTTAAAATAGCAGTTCAATTTAGGACGTAAGGAAGATGTTGTGGTAGTGGAGGAAGCTTCTGCAGCAACAGAACAGTGTTCACATGAGAGTGGTGGCGGGGTTGGAAGTATCAGGTTATAAAGCTGGCTGAGTACACGGGTACGAATATTTGAAATGTCCCATTAAGTTTTTTGGATCTTATTCGAGCCCCTTAATATTATGTATGATCAGGTACTTGCGAGCCTGGATGTCAGAACTGAATTGCAGACTGTGGCTGTCAAATAGCGGAGCAGAGCACATTGAAGCTCAGAAAAGAGAGGTTCAGCATTTGATCGGGTTTATTGTAGAAGATACAGATTCTATAAAACATGCTATCAACCTGGATACCGCTGCTTGGGATCCCTGGTGTCAGACACCCAAAGATGATCCCGGAAATCCTGTGTCCATGCCTCGACGGGCCAGAGCCAAGTCAAATCTATGGTGAATCTAGGGTCTGAATGGATCCCAGCGGACTTCGAGACCATCATGGCCCACCACTGCACCATCCTTACCGGCCAGATTCCCTTAGTGAGGAAGAGAGTCGGAATAAGAACCAGTGCCAATCCAGCTTAGTTTAAGGCTGCTCCTGGCTAATGTCTGGTCACAGGAAAAGGAAATGGACAAAATGGGACTCAGGCTGCCAAAACAATGTGAAATCAGAGAGTGTTGTGCCCACAGGGACCTGTCACCACCACAACCTCTTGGATCAAGCTGTTGCACTCAATAGGTGGACCGTGTTCTGAGCCAACAGAGCGCCGGACTACAGCGGGACAACATATTCAAAAGATGCTCTATGTGTTTTTTGTATATAGGTAATTGTATATGTTCTGTAATTTTTGTAGCAAGAAAGGAGTTTACAAGCTTTAATTGCATTACGCAATACGACTGCTTGGGCAGGCTTTTGCCCTGCCTTGACTAGGGATGTAACGGTATGAAAATTTCACACCACGGTAATAGTGACCAAAATTATCACGGTTATCGGTATACCACAGTATTTTTAAAATGTCTTCAAAATGTTGAAAAAACACTGATAAATTGAAATAATTTCACCAAGATTTATATTTAAGTAGATTTATTATATATTAAAATAGTCCAAATCCAAAACCTTAACAAAACACTGCAAAATCAACATTAAATAAGTATAAAATAATTTAATTCAGGAACACTCTCGTCATTGATTAAATCGTTTATTGCAACAAATGATATACAGTTAGGCTTGGCGCTGAAGGCTCCGCTTCAGAAGCTCCCCGGTTTTGACAGGCAGCATGCTTAGTCAATCCGGGGAGTGCGATGCACACCCCCTGCAGGAGTTGAGTCGAAGCGACTAGATAAATTTAGCCATTTTTTTGGCTCAGACTAGGCAGGCGGAGGCTGGGGTGGTGGTGGCATGCCTGCCGGCAGCAGCGGTGTGCGTGTAGCAGTGTTGAAGGAGGGATCAGTGCAAGACGGCTTGGGTTTAAATGGACCGCCTAATTTGGAAGAGTGGCTGTGGTTGGCCGAGACTGATGCTGATTTGATCAGCTGGCTGTCAGCTGACTACAGCTGGGGCTTACGACTTCCGTGTCCTGCATGAATTTGCGCTATGCTTCATGTATCAAAACTGTGTAAAATAGGTCATTGGCTTTTTGTGATGAGGGCGCATAAGCAGCCTGTTTTTGAAACGTGTCCTTTAATGTCTGCGTTACAGAGATAGAATGAGATGTACTGGCAGTAGCACTCGATTGGCCAGCAGACCCTCTCTGTGAAAAAATTAATAGAGAATGTCTTTAGTAATTATTACTGTCATTGTTACTTAATACTAAGGATGCAACCAACAGATCAAAAAACTCACAATTTAGAACATATCAGTTTTGTGAGAAAAAGGTTGGATAATTTTTCAGATCAGAACAAAAAGGATTATTGTTGTTAAATTAATTATGAATACTCTAGTTTGGCTCTTATCTCTTTCTAGACACTTGCTATATTCATCATTTTATATTATTCTTTATATAGTCTATTCTACAAATAATCCACAAGTATTATATATTTCTGATATTATTTATTTATATTGGCTGTCTGTCTCTGTCTGCCTGCTCATCTGTTGTCAATGGACTCGGTCAATCTGATTGGTCAGATGGCTGCTGAGCCACAGGTAGACGCTGCTCTGGTGAATGGAGCTCAGATGAAAGTCAGTTATACCACTATTTGGTCAGTTTACATTAGTGACAACAGCAAATTAGGCAGGGAAAACTCGACACGCACATACATCATGCACCAGAGCTTAAGGTTAATTTACCTTGCATTCGCTGAACAATTGAGGGTGATGGTCGTAAAGTGAAAGTAAGTAAATGTGTTGCCGCCCCTCGCAACAACTTTCTTCTTGCAGCTCCTGCAGACAGGTGTCCCTGAGCATTCTTATAATTACCAAAATATGCCCAGACTTCAGATTTGATTACTATCACATCCTCCCTCCGCCATGTCTTCTTCACTACATAACAAACGCACATTGTGCGCTGCGCCGCAAGTTTTCCACACCGTGGTTATTGACCGCGGCGGTTACCATGGTAATTAAAACTTAAAAGATAACCTTCACCGTCGGGAATTTTACAATGGTTTACCGTGACACCGGTAACCATTACATCCCTAGCCTTGATATCAGAGCCCATTATCTCTGAATTAGATTTAGCCAGAGGGATTGCATGTTTGAATGTTGTTTCTTTCAGCTTTGAACACCTTAAACATGTAGTGTCACACATGGGCACGTGAAGCAGTAATCCAAGCCTTGATGTTTATTCCCCCTATACACCTTAAAAATGACAGTCTGTCATGTATCTGCTACCTTTTGCCCTCTAGGGTAAGTGCTCTGAGCAACTTTCCATCCTCTAAGGCCCTGCACATAGTAGGGCAGCATATCTCACACATATGCAAGAGAGGGAGACAGCCTGGATACCACAACAAGTAATTTTTGGATTTATGATGGCCTCAGAGTGTTGTCCCAGCCAGGGACTCAGAAGTCCTGGGTCAGAGTTTGAAAAGACAGGTCCTAACAGGTAGAGCACAGACAGAGCACACGCAAAGGGTCAGAGGGCAATCCCCTGAGGTCCATGAGGTATTTGTTCCCCCTGTTCGTCTGTGTAGATCATAAAATGTTATTCTGGAGACATGCATAGGTTTGTGCAGCTGGCCTACTTTCTGTGCTGTAGTTTGTACATTTTCCTGACAGTAAAACATTTGTGACAGAAGTCAGAAACCTTTGGCAATCCACAGGCTTTTGAAAGGACAAACTTCTCCCAGGGTTCATAGTCCGTCAGGCACCTTCAGTCAAACAATTTCAGTCAAAACAGCAACGTTATAGAACTTTGGGATTGTCTATGAGCATGCAACACTCAGATTTCCAGTTTGAGGTCCATGCCTGCTGGTGGCACAGTTTTGTGACTCTTAATGAGGTGATTTTGAGCTGCCTCTTTCTGGGAATGAAGGACTTGTGGTAGTCTCAGTCAGCTGGAGTGAAGAAGAGAGAAAACATTTAAGCTTACAGGATCGAGAAGCAGCTGGCTCTTAAGAACGGGCTATCCCATAACATATAAACATTCACTAGTACCTGTACTTAAATGGGAGCAAAGGAACACACACACTTGCACGCTTACCTTGCCGTGCAGCGAATTGGGATAATCAAAATGGGGATTAAAGGTATTTAGGGCTCAGTAGAGCAGAGTGTTCACAAAACAAACTCAAAGTTTAGTGTCTTTGATGTTACGCATAAATCTCTTGTGGTCAAATATGCACAAATAATAAATTATAAGGCTCAGTGTTGCTGTAATAAGCTGTACAGAGACTACTGAGTTGCTTGATTGATATTTTTACCCAAGAGTCAAACAGCTTCTCAATGCTTCTCTCAGCAAAACAATCTGCTGCTTGTCTGTGTTTTCTTGTCAACACATGCCTTGGCAAGCAGAAGTGAACAAAAACAAAATACAACAACAACAACTTAAAGAGGCAGATAAGCAGATAATTTAGATTCTGCCCATCGGTATTTTCACATGAGAAACGTTCGGATGAAGCAAAGCAGACACCATGACTGACTTTAATGAGCTGCTACACTTGTAAACAAAGCAAAAACACCGGAGGACATCCAGTATATTGTAGTGTTTGCCTTATGTAGAAATCATTTTCAACCTTTCACCAAGATATGCATAAGTGTAGGGCAACAACTAATTATTATTTTCTTTATTGATTAATCATTTATGATCAATTGATAGATTCATTGTTAAAGCATTGAAACATGTTCATGAGAATATTCTAGAACCCAATGTCACATGATCAGAGATCTTGCTTTGTCCAACAAAAAGTCTAATGTATTTGCATTTACTATGATATAAGATGAAAAAAAGAATTAATTCCCATATTTGCAGAACCTGAAACCATCACATCGGGGCATTTTAGCTTTAAAAATACTTAAAAATATTCTGAACAGCAGTTACTTTTTGGTAGGATGACTTATCATTTCATCGACTAGTATTTGCAGCTATGGATGGGACAATATAAGACATTATCGTGGATTGCAATCAAAAGACACGATAAGTCGATCATGGTAAATTTCCGTTATCTGGATAATCTTGAATTGGGATAATCGTTTAACTCTTCGAATGAGTGACTTGAAAAAACTGTCTGTCTTGATAAAGTACAGTCCTGGATTGATTTTTTAATAATTTTGAAATTCCACAAGCTGCGTGACCTAATAAAAATATTTGTTTCTTTACAAAATAGAAGGTTAAAATGATTCCTGTATGTTTTAGTGCCATTTAAAAAAAGTTGATTTTTTGAGTGTCATTCCCAACCTGCCAAATAATGACACTTTGGGTTGGCAGCCGACCCATCCCACATCCGCAAAGTGTTTTTGACCAATCGGGAAACTCAGAGTGTCGTTATTTGATGAGTTGGGAATGAGACTCTAAAATTGACTTTTCTTACAAATAGCACCTTTAAGCATATTGTGATATAATCGGGATAGTATTGTGAATTTCAATTATTTTGGCCAGGATAATTGTGGCATGAAATTTTCATATTGTCCCATGCCTTGTTGCTACTCTACAGAAGATGCTACAGTCCTGTGATGATTTCACATTTAAAGAGTTTTTGTTGACTTTAGTGCTGTTTGAGTGCATTTTGAGTCATTTGAGGTACAGCATCTTCAAACACTTCTGCTTTACCTCCACCACTAAGCTGTGTAGTTTAAAAAAGGCCATTTCACTGCCTATACTGTAACACTCTTTACTCCTTGGTGAGACTTTTTACTCAAACTTGACACAGATTGCTAATGACTTCATGGAAACATTAGAGGCTTATGAAAGGAGGTACAAACGTCTTTAACATCAGTGGATACACATCATAGAGGTCTGTGTGTGGTTAGTCCTTTGTCATTAAAGGGGACTTTTTTTTAACTTCTGCTTTCAAGAAAGCCACACCACGTCCGAACGTTAGTGCCACTTAACAACTCAGCTGGCCACAATTACAGGGCTTCAGGAGGAAACTTGTACCCAAAACTGGCACCAAGAATGCATCAAACAGAATTAGCGACTGGAAATTATTGGATGTTTAATACAGCATGCATAGTTTTCTGGTGTCAGTCATTGCGGTGAACCAGAGAGAAAGATGTTTTTTCCCTCACCAAGTTAAGTGTAGTCTTCTTTTACTTTGAATTATGGTATTGTGGCAGCTGTGTTTTGGTTAGGTGATGAATGAGAGCAGAGTACAATCACATAGTGTCAGCTTAATAAACATCCAGCAGCACATCTGGGCTGTTATTGATGTAGCAGGAGATAAACAGCAGGGGGCAATGTTGAACTTGAGCTGATGCATGGTAGAGGAGACAGAAAGAAAGAAATATATCCTGATTTTTGTCCTGATATTTGGCCTGTAAAATGAGTGTCTCCTGTAGTTTTAAAGGTATTTAATGACTCTATCTGCTGTCTGTCATCTCAGTTTGGCTCATCTGAAGATCTGACTTGCCATTGTCATAAATCTCAGTTATCTGATCTCATCTCTGCTCTTGTTTATACAAAAGCATCCTGATATCGTGCGCATTGTTGCCCTCATACCTCTCATATTTGTTTACAAATTCATACAGGCCTGAAACAACAGACTAATCCTCAAGATGTCATTGTTTGCCTCATCTGATTACATCTGGCGTGTAAAGTGAGCTCGCTTTATGATCTCTGCTCTCGTTTGCCTGCAAAATACTGTACCTGTCAATACACAGCGCAGAGACAGCAGTCTGGCAGAAAGGCATTATAAGGAAACCTTAGAGCTGAAGTACTTACACAATGACCCGAGCTGCAGAAGTAATGCTTGCATAAAACATTTTTAAATGCATCTTAGGGGTTCTCATGATATCTGACTCCAAGAGAATATCCTGGAGTGAAATCCATGAGGAGTTATAGGGTCCATAAAATAACTTTTATAATAACTCATGTGAACTTGAGCATAACTCATCAGATCATCTGTTTCACTTGAGCTTCTGCCAGATAGCCTTGTGGCGCTGCCTGCCAGGAAACGTGTCTTGTACAGTTTATTTGTAGAGCGCCTTTCAACAACAAGCTATTCAAAGTGCCGCAACAGAGGACATAAAAGACAAAGAGACCAAATATGTAAGGAACAATAGGCAATACATCGCCTGAAACCTCAGACATATTTTTGAAGGCTATATTCTTTCTTGAATTAAACCTGCTAAATTCCAGGTGAACTGGTGAGACCAATGAAAATTGTAGTTGCACCAGACTTATTTGGGTGCATGTGAGACCAAAACAGTCGAATTCTGGAGCATCACAGTGCAGTGCAAGATATGAATAAGTAGTCCCAAATTTAAGTAGATAAAACATAGTGGTGAACAAACAAACAGAGAAGACTCCTAACAGACCAGCAGACCTGACCCTTAAAAAGACATTTAAAGGGAGGTCAAAGGTGAGGAGGAGTTTCCTGTGAAAGAGTGTGAAATAAATTATCAGTTCCAGTCAGTTTGTTAGTCAGACAAGATGTTTTAATGAACCGTCCTGCAGCCACATGTGCTGAAAAACCCTCGTTTGAATGAAACCTCTGACTCAAATTCATCTCATGCAGCCTCTAACCAATCCCCATCTTTATAGCACCTGGTAAATGAAAGCAGCTGTGAGGACTGTAGGGAATGCAAGCAGGAATGAACACTAGCAAAGCACATTATTAGACCAGCAGGCTTTTAGATCAGGGTCCTAAAAGGAAACAGGTTAGGCTATCTTCGGCATCCCCCCTCCTCCCCGTCTTCGATGAATGCCGCAATTTTCCGGCCTGTGAACCCCGGAGATAATATCGGAGGTCCGGTGGTTTTTGTTGGCCCCTCGTGGTCTACCCAGACATGAGCCCAGTCCTCCTGGGAGCAGTGGCTGTCGTGCTTATCACAGGAAGTCACACAATACAGCAGAGGAATGTAAACCCAGAGCTGTGTTGCAGACGAACGTGCAGACACACAATCTAGATCATTTTTTTGTTTTTAATTCTTTACCTGATTGCTGTGGAACAGAGTGTCCACTACAGGGACATACACGTTTTTACCCATTTTACAGATGTGTTTTTGTTTTATGCTTCACTTACGAGAAGACATAACAGCACTGAGCAACTGGGCCCTAACCCGTTACTAACTCTGAGGCTTGTAGAACAATGCACAGAAACTCCACCTTCATACATACATGAGAGTGAAGATTAGAAACATGTTCTCCATTAAGCCACTCAAGCTCAAATCTTGACGTTTTGCAATCAATTTAGTTAGAAGATGACTACCGAAACAATTAGTAACACCCAGTGAATTTATGGCATTTGTTGTGAGAAATAGCATCTTGTTTCCGGAAGGTCAATGCTGCAGTTTTGGTTTCAGGCAACCTGGACCACCTCTGTGATACCACACCACAGGAAAGCCTGAATATGATGCAGTAAAATACAAACCACTAACTACACCCAGTAAAATTAGTATGCTGCCTAATTAGGATTGCTGTTTCCCAGCCCTTCCCAGTTGTTATGCTAAGATAAGCTAACAGGCTGCATGCGGTAGCTTCATATTTACCATACAGGCACCTATGTCTCAGCTACAAAGAGACCAAGTGGATTTCCCACAATGTCAAACTATCTTCTATTTGAATTGCTATATTCAAAAGAATAACTGGCAGCCTACAGTACTGATAATGAAAATAATGATTGCTTATAATTTTGACAATATGAGCTGTGATTTTTTTTTACATTTTTTTTAGATACCATGCTGTCATTAGGCTGTAAAGATGTTTGCTGTTTTTTTTTTTTTGGAGGGGGGTTACGCCCAATTTGGCGATTAATTTGACAGAATTCAGAAATATACACTTGGCACATGTGAGCAAAATATTGATATCCACAGACACAACATTAAGCAAGACCCATAAAAACAGTTGAACTTCTCCTGCCACTCTGTGTTGAAACATCTTTAGTTTTTTGGCTGTTATATAGCATCTTCCATTTCTTGATGAGCCGGAGCTTGGCACTTCTCTGTGGTCTTGCTGGTCTTGGCTGCAGGACTTGTTGCTGGCAAGGTTTAAATTCAAATTCACCAGCTTTGCCTTTGACATTTTGGACTTGTCTTCACTGCTGTCAAACAAAAGTGCCTGGTTGTTGCTGGAGCATGTGGTATTTGAATTTCGTGCCATGCTAAGGGCCTGCGTCCATATGTTTTATTTCAGGCAGAAATCACTACAATGCACTTGGAAGTGCTGGGATGAAGTGCTTGTGTGGTGAAATTTAAGATAAAGTGCACAGCATATGCTGCTTAACGGAAACCCTGGGTGTGACGACAGTGAGAAAAGTTACTGTTCATGCAAAAATAACAATGGCGGCTCCTCAAGAGGTTAGATTCTGCTATAGCATCAGTGATGTCAATCAGAACCAGAGAGTTTTCCTTCATTGAAAGTAAAGCAAAGAACACTGAAGACTTTTCTCAAGAGTTTGATTTACCAACTTGATGACTGGTTGTGCTCTTTGTTGATCTGATTGTTAGACAGTGATAGACAGATGGTTCCTGCCCTTTTCCAATCATTTTCCAAAGATGACTTCTCTGATTAGTTGTGTAACAAACCATTTGGCTCATTAGGTTCGAAATCTTCATGTTGGATCTCCCAAAGTTCTATATTTGTATATTTCTTGCCAAGAGGACTGCAACATATTTTATAAATCTGAGAATCCACCACATGGTGAAACAGTCCTGTGTACATGGATTTGACCCTGAACATTGGCCTTTGACTCTGACCTGGGGCATAATTTAGGAAGGCATCAGATATCCCGACCCCCCCAGAGCTGATGTTCACGGGAAGGCGGCTCTAGCTTTTGTTTCGCTCCTTAGGATATGTCTGGTCACTCTGCTGGAGGTTCTTCTTGGTGATGGAGTGATGAATGGGTGAGGGTGATGTAAAATGAAATGCATCCTGTAGTCAGGTGAAGGTGCAGCCTCTTTC
>OMLP01028642.1:0-38172 GCA_900302685.1 Spondyliosoma cantharus | reverse complement strand
CTTTCCAACCCCGGACACACTCATGTCCTCAGAGGTCATAACGTACAGAGAAAAAACTTCTATGACTGGGAATGTTCCTGTTTTGAAATGAGCTTATACTAGTACAAACATTAGTGTAGCATAGAGATATAGGGATTAGAGAGGGTTCCATGTTGCAACCACATATTAACAGCATCTGGTTTATCGCTTTTTTTCTGGAACTATTTGTTGTGAAAGAACATGAATGTAACATAATATGCTAATGCTATACAAACTCCCAGAAAGCACTTATCAAAGGTTCATTTCCATATTAAAAACTGCTAATGACAGTTTTTTCTACCTTGGATTTGGCTAAACTTAATATCTGATTGTAATACCGACATTTGCAAAACACATGCTATTCTATGGCTGTCGAAACCCCCGCGGCTGCCTTTATGTTATTTTCCTCCTGACCTGTAGCAACTCAACATTCCTGCTTGCTTACTGGGCAGAAAGACTTGCAGAGAATGATGAGCATGACACTGACACTGCTCAGACCCCTGCTCAAGCCGCTACACAGGTGTGTAGCCCCAGGGGGGCAAGAGGGGGAGATAGACGTCCATACGAACACAAACTCATGCTGCAGCTCTCACCACAGGAAGCCTCGGGGTCTTTAAACCTGCCCATGACTTCAGGTCGCATTCTGCTCAGTCACCGTCACTTGTCTGCTTTCAGTCTGGTTGTCTTCTGCATAATTTCCTTCAAACCTGCTGTGATTATGATACTTGTTTTGCAAGTTAAATGAACTGTACTGAAAGGCAGACACACTCTGTCACCCCAGGCCCCAAACTCATGAATCAAACCATTCTGATGTAGTGCCCAAACAGAAATCATTGATCCTTGAAAATTGGTTCTTTAGCTGCAATTTATCAAGTCTTGCTAAAGAATTAGGAATTATATTTCATAGAATAATAACATTAATTCTCTATGTTAAAGGTCACATTTCATTACATATTGTATGCGCTTTAAGTTTAAAGACACTTGGCAACAGAAACAGTGCAGTTTTGTTGGTGTGACCATTTCCAGATGTGGTAAACTGAGAGAGAAATCGTTTAATTGGCTGGTTAAACACCGGCATCGCAGTGTACCGAAATTTGCTTGCGGGGGCAAAACGTTCTATAAAGCAATTTTCCTTGCATTCGTACTCTTCCTCTTTACAGTAATTCTCCTCTTTTATGAACATGGGGAAAGTTTACAAGCTGATTAGTGCCAAGTGAATGCTCCCTCCTAATTTTCTCCATGGCTTTCAGTTTTCAATCCAAGATTCCTTCTGCTGGCATGGCAAATGAAACAGCCCTGTGTCATCAAGTCTAAAACTCCTCTGTGAGCATAATCTCTCCTGACAAGCTTCCATATGAACAAAATGTAACATTAATGCAGGCAATGTGGAGCTGTGTCCTGAAACTGCAGTGTAAAACGGAACAATACAAGAAGCATTGCTCCTTTCATTTTCAATTAATATTTCCACATTTCGGAGAGGCTGAAATTATGGTATATATGCTGTCAGCACCTCTATCTGACCTGAGTCATTATGTGTAGTTTGGGAACTGAAGGGAAAGATTTTATCTGGTGAAGTCGATGACAGCTTTGGCCGGAGATCCGCTGATGGAAATGAAAAGGAAAACTGGGACTTCGTGTGGATTTTTGGAGATTGTGCAGCAGTGACAAATGTCTTGTCCTGGTTCTTGTTGGAGGAAATTCCCAGGTTAGAGGTTGTTTGGACAACATGTCACTGCTGCATATTTCTGCCTGTCCCTTTCAATTTATTTTTTAATTCATTTTCATCTTGTTTTGGATGTATTATGCATTTTTCCTTTACCATTTTCCTTGGTGCAAGATGGAAACAACACAGTTTCCTGCGGTAACTCTCATGAATTTCCATGCTCTTGAGCCGAATTGATGGAAAACATTTGAAACCTAATCAAACTGACATGAAAAGGAAGATGCATTTTTTCTTAATCTTGGCTGCTCAAGAAAAGTTCCAGGCTGTTTTCACCAAAACACTAAACTTTTTAAACACGTGTGACAGTTTTACAACAACACTTCTTTGTTCTTTGTAAATTCTGCTTCAGCTTGTGGTTTGAACGACTGCAGGATTAACTCTGTCCCTGTTTCTCCCCATCAGATGTGAATGAATGTGAGGAGACCAATGGAGGCTGTGAGGCTCTCTGCTGCAACACCATTGGAAGTTTCTACTGCAGGTGTCCTCCTGGACTGAAACTGAATGAAGATGGCAAAACATGTCATGGTGAGTCCTTTTACTAACTGTTTAGTTGTGGTGCTGGGTTTTATATCAATTTAAAATCAATATCAGTAAGGCAACCGAGTTTATTTAAAGAGCGCCATTCTGAAATAAGGCAATTCAAAGTTATAAAGAATTACTTTAAAATGAATACATTAAAAGAAAAGAAAATTGCATTAAAAACATAAAAAAAAAATTAGAATGCCACTCATTAGAATGTAAACCTCTGCCAAGGTCCAACAGCCAACTAAATATGCCTGATTTTCTGCATCAAGAAGGAAGAAAAGAAAATAAGAACATGGAAAAACATCCACTCACAATGTGAAAGAATGTGAGAAAAAATCCACACCAAAAGCTAATGGGGTCCTTCATCCAAGTTTAGTGGAAATTAACAAACTGACAAACGTAACAACATAACCTCTTTGTAGGAGGTAACGAAACCTAAAACAAGCCTAGTTAATTAAAGTTTAAAAAGAAGAAGCATTTAGCAATAATATTGATATTGTTATATTTATGACCACATATTAGTATTCTAGTTATAACACTGTGCAGCTATGGTGTCTTAAACAACCTTTCTGATTGAGCTGAACATGTTTTCCCATCTGCTGGATCAACAAATCCTTATTTCAGTAAACGCTTAAGTTTGAAGAACTGATCATCTTAGAGAAATTGTCATAGTTTTGAAATACAGAAGTATATACGATTAACTGTTTTTAGTTTATTCTAGCTATGTGCCACAGGGGATGGCAATGTCAGTCAGTTAGGCAGTCGGTCTCCCACTTTGGTCCAGACTGAAATATTTTAACAATTGATAGACATATTGGCTTGAACTTTGGTTTAGTCCAATGATTTAGGTGAAACTCTGAAACGCCACCATGAGGCTGACATTTGAGTGAAACGTTGCTACAACTTTTGGATGTTTTTTCAACAACATTTGTTTAGACATTTTTGTTCCCCACAGGATGAATTGCAACAACTTTGGTGAGCCTTACTCCCCCCAATGCTCATCTAACAATAAGCAGGATTTGTCTCTTTCCTTCACAGAGCACCCATTACACTGAATAGTTTTGTTCCTTTATTGTGTATTTATTTTTTGTCTGTGTTTGTGTTGACATACATGGATGTTTGTTGTCATTTTTATTTGTGGATCAGTGATGTAGACCCTGCAACCAGCAAACATCAAAACCAGATAATTTTAGACCAAATGGACTGCAGGACAGGATCATTTGACTAGATGAGAATAGGATTTCCTGACTCAGACTGTCTGTTGAAGAAAGTACAGCTACTAGTCATCATGAGGCCCAGTGTCTGTGAACCACAGCTCACCAAAACTGAGCTTCTGCTCAATATTTTCCCATGAGATTTCTTTTCGCTCCATCGTAGTTTGATGTCTCTGATTAGGAAATCTCTGCAAGTGGTTGGTTTAATCAGAATAATGATTCCTCTGTGCAGCAGCCAAGCCCAGAGGAGAGACGCTGGAGCGCTCTGCAGTTCGGCTGTCTGCTGGAGGAACCAGTGAGAGATCTGATCCAGGCCACGGTTATTAGGAGAGTTGATGGGATCGTTGTCACAGCTGGCTTTCATAGCTCTCTGCCCTCCGCCACTGATGTATGTTGGAGGAAAACAGCGACCTGCAGCATTAATGTCGTAATTGTCTGTAATTGGCTCTAGTTTTAACAGAGGTAAAAGAAGCTGGATGGATGCTGTGGATGTTTTAAGTGAGCGCTGCATGTGTGGGGCTGCGTCTGCAGAAAGTGATCAGCTGTAGGTGGGAGGGCTGCAGAGTCTAAACCCGCATGAGTCCAGATGAGAGACGAGGTCCATTTATTTAGCTGGTAAGAATGAATGGTTTGAGGGAATTGGATCGTGCACAACCACAGTAATGCTTTTAGGGAATCCTGTCTTTGGCAACATGATATCATTTTTTTTTTAATGAAAGACATCTGCTGCAGGATGTTAATATGCCAATACTGCTGGAATGGACAAGAAACGAACAAATACATCTTTTGTTCAGTTCTAAAAAAAACTAAACAATCCTGAATATCAATTTAAATCCCTTGTGGAGAGTTACCGCTATGAATACATTTCAATTTTGTTCATGCATTTAATAATTGAAAAAAATGGCATGGATCAAAGAGAAAGAGTCCAACAGTATCTGCTGTCATGCTGAGGGCAGCTCAGTGCAGCAGTGTCAACATTTTAGTTGTCATGCCAAATGAACTTTACTGCTCGGGCCAATGCGAGCATGAAGGTGGGAGTAATGGTCTGCCAGTGTTTGGCACCTGTCTTAATAGTGAGCTGTAGTAGTGCGTGAGTCGCCTTCTCCAACATCAACAGGGATTCAGTGCTTGTGTGAGAGGGTCGTTGCTCGTGAAGAGATTTTCACTGTTGCTAGGTTCTCTTCAGGATTTTTGTGGTGTGTGGTTCACCTTTTTTTTTCTGGCAAGGAGCCTTACAGTCGTGGATCTGAGCCTATCATCTGTCTTCCATGCTTGAGCGGGCTGCTTTCCTGCTCACCTGGCTGCCATCGCAGTCCACACGATTCTGAAGTCTGCACAAATATGCATTTTATGTGCGATGTGAGCAGAGTTGTTAATATCTTTGTGTGTCGTGTCCCAAAAACGATAAGTAGCAGTTTCTGCTGTTCTGTCTGAGCTTGAGTATTTCTCGGATGCTTGTTGCCTGATGTAATGACTCTACAGGTGTAAGTTACAGGAGCTTAAAGGGTGCATTATTAGAAGAATGGTCATAAGAAGAGAAGCATTAATTGTAATTGTATCATGCCATTTCTGCTCATATCAGGGAAGTGATGCTGACCATGAATATGCTTTGCCCTATATAAGCTCTATAAATTGCTGTCGTGGTCTTGCCGCTGTGTTTCTGTGCATGTGTTGGCAACAGATAAGAGAGCTCCTGAACAGACGATTTCACAGCACGGCTCATTCCTTTCTCAGATGTTTGGATTAAAAATACTGAATCTGACTTCTGGCACTTATCAAATTTGGCTTAGCTTTGGTGGCAGTTTTTTCAAAAAAAATGTCAATATCAAAAGAAAGATATAGACAGCACATTTTTAGTCTTTTCACATTCTTCAGTCTGGTACACCTGAATGATGTGCACTCATAAATCTCCCTTTTTATCACATGACATTCTTTGAAGAGACAGTGAAATACAGTGGTTCAGTTGCAAAATATAGTAAATCATTGATCAGTCACTGTTGGCTGGTAAAATGCAGTTACTTGTTCTGGATGTACCTTTGGTGGTTTGGTTTAGGCAGAGGGGGAGGCAGAGAGGAGAGAGGGGAGGATCTTTAATGTGATGGACATTTAGTAGATGGGAGGGTGGAGGAGAGATGCAGATGGAGAGAAAAATCAGGAGGCAGAGTGGACAAGAAGTAGTTACATCAGTCCAGGATTCAGCACCTGGAGAACTAATTTTATTGCTGATATGTTTAATAAAGTTAACGTTTAGACTTAAAGTGCAATTTTGAACATTTTTTTTAAGGCATTTTGTTTCACTTTGGGTCATGGCTTTGTCATCAGGATGCTGGATTTCCTTTTTTGTATTAATTGAGGCAATGGCATTTCTGACATCTGCTGCAAACTATCCGTACAATTACTATAGAAGGATTTGCTACAGGCCACACTGCTACAATGGATACTACGGACACAATGTTGGCTACCTGGCTGCAGGTAAGTGATAATATCACAGCCAAAATGCTAATGAAGCTGCTTTAGTTTTAATTCTTCCACTCTATTTATTCAAGTTTTTAAACACCGAAGTGAGTAAAGCTGTAATTTTTTAATAAAAACTTGGAAATGCAACTATGATTATTTTTTTTTCCCCCTCATAACAAATCTTAATTTAACACATTTTTAGAAAATGATTGGTTGCACAAATCTTCAACATTTTCATATACCGTAGAAATTAATGGATAAATGGGGAGTTATTTACTGTAGTCACAAAATTTGTTTGTGCTTCTCCACAGCCAGACCGGCTAATCAGTCCCGCTGATAATGTGTCTACTGTCTGGCACTGCCCAGATAACGTAGTCTCTGATCAGAGCAGAGGAGGATGGCTTTTATCAACAAAGATTAGAGCACATTAAAACATGAACTATGAATCATGAGAGTCGCTTTGTAATGCTTACACAAACAGGACTCATAACCAGATACACTCTGGACAGATTATGTCAATATTATTATGATTGGCAGATGGCAGAACTGCAGCACTTGAGGATAAATGCACAAGATGAAACACGTTTTACATTTAGTATGAGCCCAATGCTGATAATCCCCCTGGTCTGCTGTGTTAGTTAGATGTCTTTCTTGGAGATAAATCAACAGTGTTCAGAAATAATTTATCTTCTGCCACAATAAACAAATCACCTTTTTCGGAAACGGACCAAAATAATTTTCCATGAAGACGACACCGTGCTGTAGGTGGCTGCGGGCAGAGAATTAATGCACCCACTGTGAAAGCCAACGACTGCTGAGGCTTTGGCTCCGAGCGCGGAGAGGATCATGTTCTGGAGGCTGGAGGGGATTCACTGACTGTGTGCTGAAATCGACAGAGGAACAGCAGCTCCACAGCGCTGGACCCATTTCATGAAAAACCAAACCAAAGGACGGCATGCAGCATGGACGGAAAAATGAAAGGACGGCTTCTGCCAGCTTTCCTGGACAGAGTGGAGCTGAATGAAGTTTGGCAGCAGAGACAAGGAAGAGAGAAGAGGAAAGTTTAGAAGCTCATTTCTGCCCCAAACACTATATTTGAAGAAGTCGTGGGATATTCTTAGTTGATGGGTTCAGCTGCAGGATATTTCTATAATTTAGCCATCGTGGGCAGGCTTTACTGGAACCCTTAAGCGAGCAGATCTGAATCCCTTTATGCTCAGACATTTCTGTTCTCATCCTAATCCTGTCCTTGTTGTAATTCTTAGGAGAAGCTGTGTTTCATGTATCATATTAACCAGTAAGATGACATAATTTACAACACTGCTTCAACCATCAGGTTCTATAACATCATGATGACATGTTTTGGGTCTTGTAAAAAGCTGAATTATGGGTAGATCAAACTGTTTTTGTGTACTGTGGGAACATGAAGACAGTGACGTGGTGGTGTGTAATGTGCA
The DNA here is from genome assembly GCA_900302685.1 of Spondyliosoma cantharus. Lineage (NCBI taxonomy): Eukaryota > Metazoa > Chordata > Actinopteri > Spariformes > Sparidae > Spondyliosoma > Spondyliosoma cantharus. The sequence continues at coordinate 30,778 of OMLP01028642.1, read as the reverse complement.
GGATGAGGCTCACATGCAGGTTTTCCAACTTCCATGCTGTGTTCATCCCAAACAGTTTCCCCTGATTATGTGTTGCGGACCCTCTGGGACACAGTTAGCAACTAGCTGGTGAACATAGCAGAGCATTTAGCAGCTAAAGAGTCAGATTTTTCCCTGGTGGAGACCAAATACAGAGCTCAAAGATGATCGAATATTGTTCTCCTTCCATCTGGCTTTTGTCTTCACTGTGAAAAGGGTACAATTAACTTTAATTCCTGGCTGAAGTGACTCTGCAGTAGTCTAAGGTATTTGTTGGTGCCAGCTCTGATCAGTGATGATTGAGTGTTGAGTTTAAAAGATAGACTCACTGAAGTAAAAGAAGTAACCACTGTAACATTGTCACTGGCCTCCATGCTGCTTTCTGCTCTTTTTGCCGGCGTGACGTCAAATGAGATGAGAAAAACGACAGAAAGACAAACTTGTCTACTGGTGATGGGGAAACGAGTCAAGCGCCTTTTTTAGTGAGTTTGGCTGTCAAAATATATATAGTACAGTAGTATCATGACATATTATAACTGTATTTATCAATCTATTATCTTCACCCTGTTGTTTTTGGCTGCCCCAACTCACATTGAGTGAGAGGGAGGGTTCACCATACAGGTCGCCAGTCTATCACAGGGCTGACACATAAACACAGACCACATATGATGGCCATAATCGCGTCTATGGGAACTTTGCTAATGTCTTCAAATTGTGGGAAGAAACCGCACTGAGAGGCGAGATTTAAAGTCGACTGTATACATGTGAAGTTATTCTTCTCACTGAGGGTGCAAGACTGTCTGTTTGTTTTATGAAGCGAAGGGATTTATGGTGTGATGAATGTCAAGGAATTATTTAAGGGGTTTATTTATACTGGACTGTTTAATGCATTGTTTACAACACAGTGCCTGAAGACAAACTGTGTGGTCTGTGGTGTGGCACTCAAAGGTTCAAGAGTTATGTGTATTAAAATGTATTTAGACATATGCATAAAAGTAAAATTCTCCTTTAGTAGATTTAATTTAAAAAACTGTTCTTTTTCAAAGGAATTTCTGTGAATTCTTGAAATAGTTTCTTTCTGAAAATGGGTGCCTGGAGTCAAGACTGTGCTGAACAACACATTTCTCAAACAGACATTTAACTTGGCGCTGGCTAATAGTCTTTTATGATGTGTTAGCTGTTTTTACAGACCTCATTCAGCAGCCAAAAGACTTTCACAGACACCTTTTTAATATGTCACGTCACTTCCACTTCCAGTAACTCCACTGTGCTAATTTTAGTTAATGTTGAGGTAAACAGGTAACTTGTCACTGGCCTGGAGGTGAGGCGAGTTCAACTTCATGTCCTAATTTTTCCTGACGATGATGGTGGCAGATGGGCTGTTAGCAGAAGTCCAAACAAGAGCTGGGCTTCATAAATCAGCTCAGATCTCACAGGGGGTCTGCTGTGGAACTCAGAAAACAATTTAAAAGTCTTTGACCCCAAAATAAGGCATTTTTAGAAATCTGGTCAGCCATGTTTCGCTCACCACCGCTTTCACAAATGAAGAACCCCCTTCTTTTATTTGTTTATAATCTAAACGCTCGGCTGAGAGGAATGTGTGTGTTTTGCATCCTCCGATTTAAGTTTCCATATGCTCGCTGCACCCAAGGGACGTCGACAAGAAGCAAAGGAATTTAAATTTGGGTTTAAATGTTCAGTAGTTGTTCCCACATGGGGGATTTGTTTGTTTGAGCTGCAATGCACTTGTGGAATACTTTCCCTTCTCATCCATCATCTCCTTTCTTCTCAGAGAACATCTTTATCCTAAAACCTGCATTAAATTCCTCCCTCAGCTTGGCAGCTCATCTGGGTTTTATTCTTGTGACCATTTTTTTCTTTTTGCCATAATGAGAGGATTTAGTCAAATTGTGCTCATTTCTCTCCCGTCTCTCTACTTATGACTGCTTCTGTCTGTCTCTTTTCTCCCTCCTTTCTCCAGATATTGATGAGTGCCAGGTCCATAATGGAGGCTGCCAGCACAGATGTGTTAACACCAGGGGTTCCTACTACTGCGAATGCCATCCCGGCTCTCGCTTGCATGTGGATGGTCGCACCTGTCTCGGTAAGGAACATCAAAGCTTTGTGAGAAATGGTCACACACTGAGATCCACACACTTAATACAGCTAACAGGGACAGCATCAAGTGACAGAATTGACTACAGCACGATTCGAGGTCTCATCCTTTCTTTAATCCCATCAGAAACAGAGTATAAAGGCTCTTCTTTATAATGTGGCCCCACAGAACTTGCACACAATGAAACACTGACTCTTTCGTTCTTTAGGTCTGTCATTTTCTGGTTATTATTTCATTGAAGGTTGGCCACATATGTTTTTTGACATGGGCACTTCATCATGCAAACCACATTCATGCTGTTGCACTATATGACCCTTTTGAATCTGACAAAAAGCCCTATTGTGAGATGAATCGAATCACATTTGATGGTTACCACACTGAGTACAGTTTGTGCACTTTCATTCCCCTCAGTAGACAAATTGTAGAAAGACATTTTCGAAGCAGTTTTCTGTGAGGGAATCAAATCAAACTTATCCTGGAGAATATCTGAAGCAAGGCTGCAACCAACTACTATTTTCATCATCCATTAACAGTGTTTGCCACAGGATTTCACGAGACAATGGTCTACTGTGGCACAATTTAGATTTAAATGCATCAATCTGGTGCGCTAGAAAACAATAAAATAAAACACTGAGCTTTGGTTCTGCTGCCTTGTAATTAGTCCAGTCCTAACAATTCAGTACTATATATTATACAGCTTTGACTATGCAATTTTAACAATAGTATATAGTCAATAGTCAGTCCATTGCTTTCCATTGTACATTAGTCCAGCAACAGGCGAGGGGGCTTGACTGACTGGGGGTGAAGGATACTGCTGAAGCAACGGCCCAAAATGTTAGAGATCATTAATTCCATTATGAGAAGTGAAAACTATTTTCAGATCATTAACTATAAAACTACGGTGTACCAAATTAGACTTTAGCCGCCTGCCAGATTCTAGGCCATTAATGGGAACCACTGATTAATCTGCTGATTACCGCTGGTCACCGCAGTTTCCTTTCATTAAATGGCTTGAAAAAAAAAAACCCTCACAGTTGAGCACAGCTCTCTAAGAATAAAGATACAGAAATGCCTCCCAACATTTTCTCTCCACTAATCAAATAACCGACTGATCCTCTCAACTATTATAGTTTGTATGCATATCTTACAGTATCAACACTTAGAATAAATCTCAATACCTTGATTTTTTTCAATCTTGAAACAGGTACAGGTGTTGATTTTTTCTGAACTGAAAAAGCTGATTTTGCTGTCTATCTTTTCCATCCACTCTAAGCCAAAGTGGCTTCTTTTCAGCAAAACCTACGTAGGAAGATTTCATGATTGATCTAAAGCAAAGATAAAAAAGAAAAAAAATCTATGCATAATCAGAGATTCACCATCTGTACAGTGTTTAAGTACTTAGAATTAAACAAAGGTTCTCAAACTGTGTGTTGATTTATCAGTTTGGTTGACTGTAGTCTTGTTTCTCTTGTTTTGTTATTTCAGTCTTCTCTTCCAATAAATTCAGCTTGTATTATGTTATGTTGTATGTTATTGAACACTTGCCTAAGCTTCACTGCTTAAATATCCTCCTGTCACTTTTGACCTTTGCAACGTTGATGCAGTACCTGTATGTTGTTCCTGTCATGCCAGATACATGAAATTTGGCTTTTTCCAGAAATAGCTGATGTAGAAAAGAGTATAAACCTGGCACCGGTGTGCAGTCAGGAATGTATACAGAGTGTCCTGAAATTTAGAGTGGAAATCTTTGTGTTTCTTGGCTTCATGAAGCAAATGTGGTTTAATTGTCTTATAGAGCAAGGCGCTGTAGTTGGGACCCGACTGTCCCTGAGAGGCTCTCCTGTGTGACAGCTGTTGCATTGAGAAATGACTGATTGCAGCAATAATCATAGAGCACATCTGGACTGACTCCCAGGTGAAGCTTATCTGCAAGGCTGCATATCCGTCTGCTGACACTCCTGTTAAGATGGTGCAGAGGAAAGCTTCAGAATGAGTCCATGTTCACAAATAGATCACATGCTGAAAGCTTGATTTACATAGAACAAGTGAATAAAAGTTTCGTATTCTCAGATGACCGCATACATACTGGATAAAAGACAACACATACCAATCAGCACAGAGTAATGGGGAGAAAAAGAAGAGCAGATGTCCTCAAATCAATTCAGCCTCTGCTCTTATCCAGCTCTTGATCTGCCGGCAGAGGTCAGATGTATCCCACACACTTAGCGTGTGGCTGAATAATATTTGAGCTGGAAAGCCCTCTGCGGTTTGACGTGTACTCGTGATGGATGGATCTTGACTCCAGCCTTCGAGTATGAAAACACTGTCGTTGAGAACGCCGGGCTGCTCGGACTCTACCTGTTGTTTTTTCTGAAGGGATCAGGTCCAGGCCATCTGCCAGGTTTCATCTGTTGATACAAAGAAGAGAAACGCAGACAGGGAAGATGATTGAGCTGATTTTGCCCTCGATCTCATCAGCTGATGAGCGTTGTCCTCAATAGAGGCCCTGGCAGACAAATCACTGTGATTTTTGGCCCTTTTTTGGTGTTGGATCTCTCGTGGCTCAGAGCATAGCAATTCTCTGAGGTATTTTCTGAAGTTGGAATGACAGTCCAGCGGTCATGACCCCTCGGGGAAATATTCCTGAACATGTGACACTGCAGTCAAATCAAAAGACAGAAAGACTAACATGAAGCTGCAGTTAATTCGTTTTCTCCTTCCCTGTGACTGCCCCTCTTTCTGTCTGTTTATTTAAATGTGGTAGAAGGAGCTTTTAAAGCCACATTATGTAACTTTTATACCTTAAAGGAGAATCATTTTAATAGTACAGTGTCTTGTAATAGCGTGAATGGTGTCTCTGTCTCTAGCAGTTGTTTCTTCACTATGTAACTCCAGTGAGAGGGTCGGATCACAGCATTACATACTGTTACCTGTAATGTTACCTGTTACTTCAACATACACATTTTCTACCCATAACATTTTTATGATGTGATGAGTTTTGTTTGTAGTTAGCACCAACACCAAGTCTGAGAAATTGTTAAAGACCTCGAATTTTGTAATCATAAAGCTTCCTAAGAGTTGCTCATAGTCATGACATAAAGTGATGTTCATGGTTATGATTGGCCTGTCAATTTTACTGTCCATTCTATGCCCATTATCACCAGAGGTAAATTTTTATTAATATGTTAATTCATTCATTCATTCATTCATTATTTTTGTGATCAACCAATCGTATGTGCATGGTGTTGCACTGAGAAACTGTGAGGGGCCAAAGAAAATTACAATTTATGCATAATGTTATTTAAACACAAGTTCTGATTTGATATGATCTACATAAGCAAACAAGACCATCAGTGAGAAGATGGTTATTTTGATATAGTTATTTAATTTTTTCTGTTATGTCTTATGTGGGTTATGGGTTATGTGTTACCACTTCAAGTTTCCCTGGCCTTTTGTCATGCCACTCATTTTCTTCCCTTTTTCCTCTTTTTTAGCCGTCCATTCTTGTGCCATCAGCAATGGAGGATGTGAGCACTACTGTGTGCAGCAGTCTGCCGCTCATTTCCGCTGTCGCTGCAAGCCAAACTACGCGCTGGCAGAGGATGGCAAGCACTGTAAATGTGAGTACCCCTTCTCCGGTGTAAGGCGATGCTAAATACACATCAACACACGTCATCATGAGACAGAAAGGAAGAAGAATGAATGGATGCGTGACTGTGGAGAGAGTGCCAATAAAACTTTGGAAAATTATGAAGATGTGATTTTGAAGATTGATCATAACATTAAAAACACATTGCATGCATCAGCTGCCAGTTGTAATTATCTACCCGGGTGTCTCTGCTGGAGCAAGACTGACTGTCGTTCATGGGATGAGACTTTCAATTGGAGTGAATCACAGCATATCCGTCATTGTTTTCTTGTTTTGATGTACTTGCTTCTTTTAATCTCTCCGATCTCTGAGACAGGGCTGTTGAGAAACAGTCCCCCTGGGGGGTGGGAAATTATACATATATGAATTTTAAATTACTGTCTTTCTGTAATTGTTGGCTGTGAACAGCTTCCTCTAATTTTTGCAGAGCTGAAGGTTCTCATCCCCAGATGCCGGACAGGCTTACACAAGTCAAACACAAACACGCAGCTATGCAGAGAGAACAATAAAGACATGATGTGGAGGTGCAGGGTGGCAGTGTGGATTTAACATTCTCCACATGCTCAACGTCACCCAGTTTTTACAGTTTTCCAACCTACTGTGCCAGAAGTGTTCCCCACTTGACTGACACCGTTGGATTAATGAATATTTGTCTCTGTTTTTTGTGGTGCAGTGCAGAATCCCTGCGCGGATCAGAATGGAGGCTGCATGCACGAGTGTCGGGTTGATGGCGGCAGAGCTCACTGCGACTGTAAAGTTGGTTACATCTTGGCAGAAGATGGGAAAACCTGTGAAGGTAAAATTGTAATGTAATGCAGCTCAGATTAAGTGTTCAGCAGGAAGAAAATATAAGGAGATGCATATTGAAGATGGCATGCAAAACAATCTAGCCACAGCTGCTCTGGCGCGTTTGTTCATATCAGCTTATCTTTTCTTCTATGAATTAAGTTCAAGGCAATAACAACGGCCACTTTTAAAACTCAGCAGCATCTGAACAATGCTCATGTGCTGGTTAAACAGATGGATTTAAATGCATTAACAAGTCAGTGACCTTCACTTAAACACATCACAGCATCGTGCCCGACAAGGAGTAATAATGAACATGTTCACCCTGATGTTGTGTTTCCAACACAGCTGATCAGAGCTGGAGCTGATAAACACTGTGACTAATGCAGAGTCATTTGACACAGGGGTAAATGTAGATTATACACATTCACATTGAAAACAAAAGCCAGATGTTAACAGGTGCTACTGTCTTTTTTTGTCCAGTGTGTCAATCAACAAGTTCAAATTTTCTGAGCACTTTGAGATTTTCTCATCCACGTTCGCTCAAAAGTCAAGATAGAAGATTTGGAACAGCAGGGAAATGGAAATCTTATTCTTCCATGACAACTGGGCAAAGATCGTGTGAAACGTTTAAACGCCCCAAAACAGCTGCTTAACGTCCCTGTGTTGATAAAACAACTTTAGCTTTTAAGAAATAGAAGTTAAAGAAGACACATAATTTTTGATTTTTGAGACATGTGGACATGAATGAACCTGTGCAACTCTATTTTGTTTTTTTGTTTTTTTGTTGCAGATATTGATGAGTGCAAGACCGAAGAGGCCAGCTGTGCTCACGGCTGCCACAACACACTGGGCTCCTACACCTGTGTGTGTCTCACTGCCTACGAACTGGGATCTGATGGAAAACAGTGTTACAGTCAGTTTAATGTCTTTATATTATTACATGAATAGAAACATTAGATTTATTTGGCATAAGTTTGTTTTAGTCCTGTAACACATATAATCTCACTGTGTAAAGGAATTGAGATGGAGATTGTGAACAGCTGCGAGAACAACAACGGAGGCTGCTCGCACCACTGCCAACATTCAACCGGCGGGCCTGTTTGCTCTTGTAACCAGGGTTACAGACTGGACGATGACCTTAAAACCTGCGTTGGTAAGAAACTAAGATGTACTGACATTGATTTAACAAACATGCTTATAACAGATTATAAGGCAGACTCATGGGTAATACCAACACAACAACTGAATTATTAGCGTTTTGTCTGTGTGTGGACTCATATAAGTGGACTTCATGATTAGGTTTGGTTCTGATGTTCATCTCCTTTTTGGATCTAGTTCTGAGTTCATAATATACCTGAAGTCTGACAAATACTCTCATCCAAGTTAGTAGTACAGTTGAATCAACATCTCTCTAAGAGAGTTTCAACAAAAACTGAAGATTATAACCTTTGTGAAGGCCGGATCTATTACCGGACTGTTGTAGACTGCATTGGTGTTTTCCAGCCCTACCCGATAAACTGGTAACTGAGTGCATATTTGATAAGAGTCAAAATGATTTAGCTTTTGAGTTTGTAATTGTGGTGAATACATTGGCCAAACACAGGACTTTGAGCAGGGAGGCCTGGGTTTAATTAATTTGTGAAACCAAAAGTCAATGCTGACTTTATGTGTAGACAGCTGTTGGTTAGAGGTTGTGGGCTACTGGCGACTCAGTTTTAACATCTGCCTTGATAATAAAATACCTTTATTTAGCACAATCCTGTGAGTGTCAGAGGTTGTTACATTGATAATATTGCACAGTAGAAGTCCCTGTGCCTTTCTGTAAAATATACTATAGCTACGTAAGCATGAATACTAATAATAAAGAAGTGATTGACAAATTGACTTTTATTACTACAGAGGAAAGCTCTGTTAATGTAAGTTTTTCAGCAAGTGCGAGTCCAGTGTGTGTGATTTAGTGAGATTTAGAAATCCTCCTTAATGATGGCGTCCAAAAACATGAAAAATGAAATGAAATGAAAACCTATTTATGAATATTATATTCAGTTTCTGCAGGTAGATCTTCCTAAATCTTAAACACTGGACCTAAAATCATCTGTTGGGACATTAAGAGATGTGAGGAACCAGAATGCTCTTTTGGTTTTGCTTCTCTTGAATTTTTGGCTTTAGAATACAGGAGTGAACATTTACTGAGCCAAACTTCTGAAAGGAAAAGTTAAAATTCAGTAATATTATCCTCTGCTTGTAACTTTGACCTTAATTGGCTGTTAAATCTGCACAATATTCATGATCTCATAAAAGTTAGTGTCTTTAAGCAGGGGAGCATATCACTGCTCTCGGTTCATAACTTCTGTCTTCCGGCTTGTTGTGTTTGGCAGATGTGGACGAGTGTGGAGAGCAGAGCTCCTGCTGCGAGCAGGACTGCACCAACTACCCTGGAGGTTATGAATGCTACTGCTCAGCGGGATACAGACTCAACTCGGACGGATGTAGCTGTGATGGTATGTTTAGCCAAATGTGGATGCCACTCACACTTTAATGAGATGGATTATTTACTTCTGTTGAATCTGGGAGAGTTTCAGTTTGACGTCAACATGCACAATGTTTCTTTTTTCTTTTTAGTTTAATACGTAAAGTGAAAGCTGTTCAGTTTTCCTACTTCACCTCTTGTTGTCACAACAGTGTTTAAAGTCTGTGTTTGTGTCTGTGGTGTTCAGATGTAGATGAGTGTCTGGCTACTAATGGCGGTTGTGATCACACATGCCAGAATAGCGCTGGTTCCTTCCAGTGTTTCTGCCGCCGGGGTTTCCGTCTGGATGAGGACAGGCAATCCTGCATCCGTGAGTATCAGCAATCAGGTTAAAGAGAGCGGGCGAACAGAAATCGCACCTGGCAAACTGCCGTTGTACTGCAAAAAACATCCTGTGTACTGAGTCATTCAGTCTAGACTGCGACTGTTAATAAGTGTTTTTGTAGATTTTTTTCACTTGTTGTAGAAAACTATTGGATTTTAAGACATAAAATGAAACGACATACAGTGCACTTTATTCATACGGTGTGTAATTTACTTCCTCACAGCACTTGAAAATGCGATTGAGGCCCTGTCCAGCGGCAGTCCCATCGAGTTGCCTCTCATTCGCCCCCAGCTCACCTTGATGCAGGACTACAGCCAACCCCTGGAGCGCTATGACGACTATGAAGAGGACGAGGGGGAACTGAGGGCCGAGAGCAACCTGGCAGAGAAATTCGGTGATTCCCCCCCTCCCTTAAAAAAAAAAAACCATTAAGTGCTCATTATCATTAACAGGAACCTGTATCTGATTACCTGAGCTGTCTGACAGACTCATTGACTGCAGGCAGAAACAGACCACACGGTGGGGGTTAATTACTGCTCCCAGACTGTTGGTGCGTACTGTAACACCACAGCTTCTCTGGCAGGAATGCTGAGTTTTATACGTCCTGGCAGCCACACAGGGCCTGTAGCAGGAAGTCAGAGGCTCTGTTTTGTGTAGCCAAAACTCGATGGACTATTTTGACAGCGGCACAAGTTGAACGTTTAATGTTGCTTTATTGAAAGATGACAAGAGTAACAACAGCCTGTAACAGCCTGCAAAGCAAATTTTGCCTTTTTATGACCTGACGAATTCCACTGGGATCAAAACGTTATCCATTAAGATATTTTTGTGGTTTTCAATATTTTTACTTTCTCATCTTTGCCAATATCCAATAGCTTTTCACCTTCATTTGATGTAACACTCTTCACTCTTCTTAGTTTGACTGAAAGTTATTATAATTTCTGTCAGTGCTGGCACATTCATAGCCTCAGACATCTGCAGAAGATCCAAAATCCTGTCCTAAAAAATGAGAGGCGTCTTCTTAATTTTGTGTTTATGAACATCAAATGTTGAATGGTTGTTCGTTGAAGTTAAAAATCAGTGCAAGCTTGAGTCGTATTCATTAACCTTCTGTTTCCAGTGTGTTTGGATGACACTTTCGGCAACGACTGCAGTTTGACGTGCGACGACTGTTCTAATGGCGGAAAATGTAATCCGTGGAAAACTGGCTGCGACTGCCCCGATGGGTGGATCGGCATCGTCTGCAACCAGAGTGAGTCTCCTCAGACACAAATACGCACACATATGTATCCTGTCACTGCTGTATGAAATAATTAAGTCAGTCTGGACAGTTGATTTTCTTTTTCATTCTTACAGCGTGCTCCGAGGAATTCTTTGGTAAAAACTGCTCCTTCCCCTGTAAATGTAAAAATGGTGCCAGCTGTGATCCCGTCTCAGGAAGCTGCCGCTGTCCGCCCGGGGTCAGTGGAGACTTGTGCCAGGATGGTGGGTTGTATCCCTTTGTCCCAGAAAATAAGTGTTTTCTCCTTCATCTCCCACCACAACGTGATCTCAGAATCTCAAAATTGTTCCTGTGTGCAGGCTGTCCTAAGGGCTTCTATGGGAAGCAGTGCAACAAGAAGTGTAATTGTGCCAATAACGGGCGCTGCCACCGGACCTATGGAGCCTGTCTGTGTGATCCTGGACTCTATGGACGCTTCTGCCACCTCCGTAAGTCACAGTGTCCTAATTTTACCAGATTCTTATAGTACCAGACTTTTCTCTAAAAAATTTTGGGGAAAATTTTAGAGATATAAGCATTTTTTATTCATACCGTGGCTGCTATTCTGATGTGAAATCCTCCTTCTACGTCTTCTTCTCCTCCTTGTTTTTTCTCTTCAGCGTGTCCTAAGTGGACCTTCGGCCCGGGCTGCTCTGATGAGTGTCGGTGTGTCCAGAAGAATACGCTGGAGTGTCACCGCCGACACGGCACCTGTGTCTGTAAACCTGGCTACCAGGGCAACACCTGTAAGGAAGGTGAGAGCAGTGTCACAAAGCTTCGCTCATCACAAGAACTTAATTAACATTTACTGGAGGCTGTGTTCTGCTCTACAGTCTTATTACCGTAAAATTACAGAAGATTTATGAGCAAGCAACAAAATTATATAAAAAAACACAACAACCAAACAATCGAACACAAGTCTAAACCCCTGACCTCTTCAGTCAGTCAAAATATAGTTTCCCAGAATGGTGAATAACTGTCAGTGGATGCAAAGAAATGCAAGTGTGAAGAGTCAAGGAGTTCTCTCTCCTCTCGAAATAAAGGAAGAAGACTTTTGATAAAATCATGGAGCCACTTCATTAAAATGGAGAAAGGCTGATCTCCATCCTCTCGTATCACAGTTGAGTGTTGAGTTCTGCTCTGTCTCGTCTCTAGAATGCGACCCGGGTACTTACGGCGCCGACTGTGAGAAGAAGTGCGTCTGTCCGCAAGGAGTGTCTTGTGATCATGTGACTGGAGAGTGCCAGAGAAAATGCCCTCCTGGTCGTCATGGAGAGAACTGTGATCAGGGTAGGACACACTTTCCTCGTCCTTGAAGTCTCCTTCGCCATTAGTTTTTTGTCCTCATGTGTTGAGAAAACTCTGTGCTGTGTCAGACTGTCCAGAGGGAAGGTTTGGACCGGGCTGCATTCATCCTTGTATCTGCACCGGAGCTCCATGTGACAAAGTGATGGGACAGTGCATGTGTCCAGCAGGAACATCAGGAAAGCACTGTGAGAACTGTGAGTGCAAAACAGAGATGTTACTGTATAGTTTTATATTTTAATTTCATTTATTTTGTTTTGTTTTCAGTTCAGCTTAGTTTCAGTCAGTTTAGCTTTATTTTCATTTTCTATATTTCATCATGTAGACTCGATACAAATATGCACCAGCGCTCCTTGTTCTTGTTGTGTTGACGAATTTGACCAAATTGACAAGGACTAAAAACTTTCCTGTATATTTTTAACTTGTTTTAGTAATTCTGTCAGTTAACATTACAGTTACCTTTATTTTTTTATTTATTTCAACTAACTAAAAAGTTTTTTCACACCTGATCACCTGACCATGATGATGTGAATAAAATGTGAATATCATTCTTCTCTTTTTATTTCTGCAGTGTGTCCGGAGGGTTTCTGGGGTCCAGGCTGCACGGAAACCTGCCCAGTTTGTGAGAACCGAGGCGTGTGTGATAAACACAACGGCTCGTGTCGGTGTCCTCCAGGGTTCATGGGCAGACTCTGTCAGAACTGTAAGTATTCACGGTTTGCATTTTTGGTTTCCATAGCAACCTTCATCAATCAACCAGCTGAGGAGGAGGAGGAGGAGGGTGGCAGGATGTGAAATATTGAAATGGTGCAGTGTTGCAGTTTGGAAAAGAAATAAAGCAACATGTTAGAGGATGGAGTAGCAGTTTTCTCCAAGGTCATTAGCTTTAATCCCTGAAAACCCTCTCAGGCATATTTTCACTAAGAAGCACAAATGTATTTCCATTTCAAACAACCACTGGCTCCGAAAGCCTCACTTGACGACTGAATCATGGAACTGAACCTGTCATGGGAACTTGCTGTGCTTGCACACAATCCGATGGAGATGGTTATGGGAGATTAGTCTCGATGTTTGAGATATTTTTCTTTCTTGTGCAGCGTGCCCAAGCGAACGTTTCGGTCAAGGATGCCAGATGAAGTGCGTGTGCGAGAACAACGCCCGCTGTGACCCGGTGACTGGGCGGTGTACCTGCGCTCCTGGCTGGACCGGACACAACTGCAGGAAAGGTAACAGTGCTGGAAAACTTCTCACTGGGACTCTTCAAAACATGTTCCTGAATGTCAGACCAAAACTCAAATGTGATGTTTGTGTTGCAGCCTGCGATGCTGGGCACTGGGGCACAGACTGTGCAGAAACATGTGACTGTAGGAACGGAGACGGGAGCTGTGACACTTTGACAGGCCAGTGCAACTGTGAGGCCGGTTACACCGGAACACGCTGCCATCAGAGTACGTAGCTGTGTGTTTGTGTTAGAGCATTTAAATACCACAGTGTGTCAGGTTTTCAAGTTACTGCATGTGTAATAGTTTTGTTTCAAGTTTTTCTTTTGTAAGGAAATTAAGACAAAGTTTTCGCACACCAGAACGTCTCATTAGGATGTGCTTCAAACAATCCTGCACACTGTCAGTGCTCACTTTATTAACAATATTTCAGTCTGTGATGAAGGTTTGAGAACTGAAACATTGTTGGTAAAGGGATTTTTACACCTCCATTGTCTGTACCTACGTCCTGCTGTCCCATTCTGCACAGTGTAATCATTTGTGCCACCACTAGATGGCGCCAAAGTAATACTTTCCAATCCTGCACACAGTAGCTTTAATATTAAAATTTAGTCTGTTTGCCATCAGGTCTTTCGTTCGTTTGGTACATATTTTGTTCTGTCACATTGTATAACTATAGTTTATTCTTGAAAAGTGTCCATAAAATGAAAACACTTGATGTTGAGCAGCGTCAACATCAAGTGTTTTAATTTTATGGACATTTCAGTCCCTCTGGACCTTCATCAAGAGAGTTCCAAACAGTCCTTACTACAAAGATCTCGAATAGACGATGCTCTGCCTGTTCAAGGTTAATTCTCCTGTGGGAATGTCTCTTGATAATTATATGTGACTTGTGTTAAATCTGTCACACAAAAAAGGCACTAGGCAGAACAGTAAACATAAACAATTGAGACCAAAACACTATCAAGACTATTTTCTACTCACTAATGAAAGAAAACATTGGCATTATAGCAGTCATAATTCATTCAAAGTAATTTAATTATATGAGCTGGTTATATGTTGAGTTTATTATACATACTGTACAGTAGGTTTATATAATTCCAACAACCAGCCTTTATAAGACCTGACACTGGACATCAGATATTATTTGAGGCTACAAATCACTGCTCTCTAAATCCAAGCTGTGTCTGTGATATTCCCTCAGAGTGTCCTGCAGGTATGTTTGGTCTCGGCTGTCGTCATCGGTGTCAGTGTGACAACAAGGCGTTGTGCGATCATGTGAGCGGAGCCTGTACCTGCCAGGTGGGATGGACTGGGACCTTCTGTGAAAAGCGTAAGGGAAGCTTCTTGATCACGAATCCAAATTCACCTTCTGAATATGTATATATGTTACTAACAAGTAGTCTTTATGTGTGTATGTTTCAGCGTGTCCTCAGGGTTTCTTTGGGTTGGACTGCCAGGAGAAGTGTTTGTGTCTGAACGGTGGGAGCTGTGATGCCGTCAGCGGAGCTTGCTCCTGTACTGCCGGCTGGATCGGTCCCTTCTGCAACCTGAGTGAGTGACAGGTGCATGACAGAGAGTTTAGAGAGCTCACAGGGTCTGGAGTCCCTTCAGTGTTATGAAGGAACGGTGGAATCAGAGGCTCAGATGTTTGTATCAGGACATTTGTGTAGCAGCACCAAGAACATCTTTGTAACGCTGACTCACAGTGGAACAAAAACATGCTTGGTTTCAGAGTTATTCGGGAAAGCCCAGCCCAGTCACACATGAGAAAGCACCAACTCGATGTTCCCCATGTATCACTTACCAGACACTGGAATTTCCACTTTTGATCAGCAGAGTTCATGAAGAGGTAACGGTATTGTTTGTCCCCCTCCTGGCAGCGTGCCCTACAGGTTCCTATGGGGAAGGATGTAACCGAACCTGTAGCTGCCGTAACGATGGCATCTGCCACCCGGCCAGTGGACGGTGTGTCTGCATGCCGGGCTGGACCGGACCCAACTGCACAGAAGGTGAGTGAACACAGCACAGAGAAGAGCAATCATCTGTATGATGGGTAAATCAGGGGGTCACAGGATGGTTTTGTCTGTGTGTTTGTCTCCCAGGATGCCCTGCAGGGTTTTATGGAGCAGACTGTCAGCAGCGCTGCTTGTGTCAGAATGGAGCCACCTGCAACAAGACCAACGGAAAGTGTACATGTGCCAGCGGGTGGACGGGCACGGCCTGTGAACTGGGTAAGAGTCTGTATGTGTGACCACAAAACCACCTTCAGATGGATCGTTTGAAGGAAAGTTCTCATTTATTACAACTCTGGTTTTATTTTTGCACTTTTGGCCATCGTTTGTAATAACAAACTCAAGTCCAGGAACACCGATGTTGCTACGGTAACAGCTAAAGTGCGAGAAACAGGAAATTACAGGACAGGCCAACATTTACCGTCATTTTGAAACCTTTTCATTTGGAGAATAAAAGTGTACAGAAATCTGCGACTGCAGCATCTTCTGTAGGTGAAAGTTAAACCAGGAAGTTGCTGTATGAACCAATGGATGTTGAGAACAGACACTCGTTTTCGCTTTCGTTTTCTAACATAGGAGCTTGTTTACAACCAATGAAAAGTGTTCCTGAGCCCATCTTGTAACATCCTTTATATACAATCATGTGTTGAACCTCGCCACGTCCTTGCTGATGAACGACTGAGCCTTTCGAGGATGAACCAATCATGATTCCATCACCTTTTATCAATCAACTGATTCAAACAGGTGTCTTTTGTTGCTCCTGTCTCAACTTGTTTGAATTGTGTTGCTGGCATCAATTCAGAATAGGCAAACATTTATAGAAATCAATGAAGTTGATGAAGTAAAACATTAAATGGATTGTCTTTGTACTGTTTTCAATTGAGTTAACGTCACAAAGGAATAGCAAATTATCACGTTTTATTTTATGTTTTGCACAGCATCCCATTTTCGGGGGGGAATCAGGGTTATAAAACTGCTGTTGGTGTTTATTGCCTTGTTTTTTAGCGATGTTTGCCACAAATTCCCGGCACGGTGACATTATAACCCAAATGATCACTGGAAAAAATCTACAAAAATAAGATCCAGCTGGTAGAAAACCAGAATTTCCATTTAACCACTCCAACTGCTGCTTCTTTTTACTCTCCACATGTGGAACCTGACTTCTTCCAATTTTCTACAGACAGGTTTTTCTTTTATACTTTTCCTTATTTCTCTCTCTTATTTTGGACTCGGGCACATTTTAAAATTTGAAGTCACGCATCAACTTTCTTACAAATAATAGTAATATTACTAAATGTGTTAGAATTTGCCAAAAGGCTTTTTTTTCATCTGTCATTGCCTGACCAAGGTGTTCAAATATGACTAAGCAAAACAAAAAGGAGACAAAACAAACAGCACAAAACATGGCCTGCAGCTTAAAGAACAGTAAACTATTAGTGACATATGAAATGACATTGTAAACGAACAGAACACAAACAGGGCAAGTGAGTTTAGTGCTGACATGTATACGTATTTATCACCCATTGTTTAAATAATTTAATTTGTGCGTGTGTAAGGTGACTTTTTTTGGCTTTTGTTCGTACTTATTCGAGAGTGGATGCAGACAGGAAACATTAGGGTAGAGACAGACAGAAAGGACACCGACCAGAAGCAAACTGGAGAAGTTGTGGTTATGTGGCAGTAACCATTCGGCTGCGTAAGCACTCCCAGGCCGGAATCTTTAACTCTTCATAGTCGAGGTGAAGTGGACAAGATCTTTAGAAAGTGAATCATAATGAGGAAATAAATAATGAATGTGGACTGATGTATAAACACGTGTCATTATGGGGGGGGGGATCTGATGATTTATGTTGTTAGACAATCTCAGCTCTACAGTCTCGTCTACAGTAACGCTGATTCAGCCTCTTCTTGCAAAGCCATAATGATGTTGGTTAGTCTGGACAGAAATGCAGAAGAATAACATCACCTGAACCCTGCAGTAAACATTTAAAACAGAGCTCTGTGGTTGTTTTACTGTGCTGCTCGGGAAATCCATCAGCCTGAGTTCAGTTTGCAGCCTTAGCTCATTTGTTTTTGCCCACAGTCTGGTTATTTGCTGGCAGAGTTCGTCCCTCCACCACACACTGTACTGGCCTGCCCTGTAAAAGTCTCCGTCGACCCGGCGATGACATTCCTGCTCGTTCTCCCCTCCGAGCTCCGCATCACACACTATCCTCCCTCTGTGCCTGTTACAACCTTCTCCTGTCGCACTGGTGCCAGGCCCGGCCTCCTCTTCGTGACCGGGAAACCTTTAATCCTGTCGCTGGAATGTCTTTACCCTCCAAACTCTGCGGCTGCCACCTCCGGCTGCCAACTCCACACTGTGTCCAACTATAAATTATTGGGGGAAAAAGAAAAAAACATGTTGCAGCCCTCAGCAGAAATACGACAGCACAGGTTTTTCCCTGTTGTGTGTGGTTCACATCATGATGTCTCTGCTTTCTGTCTCTTGTGTTTGTGCACGCTGCTGTATGTTTACACAGAGTGTGTCGCCGGCTGGTTCGGGGCCGACTGCCAGCAGCAGTGTGAATGTGAGAATGGCGGCCAGTGTGACAGACAGACCGGACGGTGCAGCTGCAGCGCCGGCTGGGTCGGAGAGCTCTGTGAGAGAGGTGAGGCGGCCAGTCTGTACCTGCACAACAACCGACAGACGCTGTGACCTCACGCTGCTCTGTGGAAACTGCTCGACTGGCGATAATGTGTGTTTTTGTTAATTATAACTTCCAATTTGCACCTTCTCTGCTCAGCATGTGAACCAGGCCTGTTTGGTGCCGGCTGCGAGGAGAGATGTCAGTGTGTGCACGGGGCCTCATGTCACCACGTCACCGGACAGTGTCAGTGTCCAGCAGGCTGGAGAGGAAAACTCTGTGACAAAGGTACGAACCTGCAGTCACAGACACCGTGGAGCTCTGGCAGCACCTGGTGGATGAAGTTTGGATTTAAGAAAACTTTTGTTTGGATAAAACACTTTGACTTATTGCGCCGAATGTATTTTACATGATGTCTAACGTGCTTGTTTTCTTGGTATTGCCATTCTGATTCTCCAACCTGTAATTCAGCATGTCTGTTGAGGAAGCGTGATCCCGTCTCTCTCTTGCCCTTCATGAGGTTTCTTTTCTCTTTTATCCTGTTGCAGTTTTTTTTTTTTTTTTTAAAGAGGATGGAGGATGTTGTTGAGATTTACCTTCTGAGGGAAATGTATAATTCTCAGCTATAAGGATAGAATTGACTTGACAATACACAATTTATGAAACTACCTCTGAGGAAAAGATAAAAACCGAACAAACCACATACAAAAAAACAAATGAAATATAGAAGCTTTGGCAGCTGTGGCCCAGGAGGTAGAGCAGGTCGTCTGCTGAGGTCAGAAACATGGTCAACCCAAGTATGTGTATGCAAATGACAATGCCTGGTCCAGCTGGCACACACATGTGCTCTCAGGCACAGGTGGAGACAAACAGAAGTCCTCATAGGGGCGATATAGAGCAAATCAGAGTGTTACCGTGAGAGCAGTGGTAGAGGAATGTGTACTGCTGTGCCTGCTGCACAAAAGGAAGAGAAAAAGAAATAGAGGAGAGAAGAAATGACAAGGTGTCATAAATAAGCCCATGCATATGTACGTGTCATCTAAAGCGGTGAGGTGACCCAAACAGAAGGGCCCAGCTTTCACTTGTTGTTTCATGCTGCAGAGCCCACAGGCTGCGACGCTCTGTCCGCAGCTCACGCTTGCACTGTGATTTTCAGGGGTCACTCCAGATCACAAAGATGCGTGAAATCAATCTTTATACTTTAAAGTGTCTGCCTTGGGCAAGAGTGTGTGTGAACAGCTGTGCACAGAAAAACATTTTGGGGAGCTTTGGATAAAAAGCTCCTGAAGAGCAGGTTGGCACCTTGTATGCAGGCGATGCCATCTGGGTTCAAATGTGTTTATGAATAAGTGAATGTGACAAGTATTTGTTAAGCGCTTTGAGACGTTGGTAGACTAGAAAATATACCTAATTGTCAATCAAAATTAAAGACTGATCAACATTTGCAAGAAGGATTAATGATCAGGACAAAAGGTGATGTACAGAATTAAATTTCTTCCCGAGTTATAGCTACAAACATCTCTTATGATTGTTTCCCTTCAGCGTGTTTGCCGGGCATGTATGGGAAGGGATGCATGCAGCGCTGCAGCTGCGCTCAGGGCACGTCCTGCCACCACGTCTCTGGAGACTGCGGCTGTCCTCCTGGATTCACAGGAAATGGCTGTGAACAGAGTGAGTGCTGCAGGACCAACATCCGCGTCCACTGCATCATCGTCCATTTGGACGATGAGCAAGTTTGTTGTTTGTTTTTATGAACTCATTCTTGCATTTATAAAAATACACTGCATGACACATAAATCAGAAAGCAGAAGCATCTCTAACAAACGACACATGTGAACACCCTTCCTCCATCAGCTTGTCTTCCGGGAACATTCGGACAGAACTGTAA
Source organism: Spondyliosoma cantharus (assembly GCA_900302685.1). NCBI lineage: Eukaryota > Metazoa > Chordata > Actinopteri > Spariformes > Sparidae > Spondyliosoma > Spondyliosoma cantharus. The sequence goes on along the minus strand of OMLP01028642.1, from coordinate 11,035 downwards.
CCGGGTCTGTCAGTGCTCCCAGACAAACCATCTCTGCCACCCAGTGTCTGGATCATGTTACTGCGCTCCGGGTTTCCACGGCCCCAAATGTGACCAAAGTATGTAAAACATCATCTCTATACCTCTCAGACATGTCACATTACATTTAAAAGTACTTAACCTTGTCTTCATCTGTAGTTTGTGGAGAGGGTCTTTACGGTCCAAACTGTGAACGAGAGTGCCGTTGTGACAACGGAGGGAAGTGCGTTCCTTCCACTGGAGCCTGTGAATGTCCGGCAGGGTTTATCGGAGCACGCTGCAACATCAGTGAGTCTGAAACCACAATGGAATAAATGAGTAATTGAGTTAAAGTACGGGATGACAAGTTATCTGGTGTCTGGTGGTAACAGCGTGTCCAGCTGGCCGTTACGGAGTCGGCTGTGCTCGGGCGGCGCTGTGTGGAGACGGAGCCCAGAACAACCCGGTCACCGGTCGCTGTGTGTGCCTCCCAGGACGCAGAGGAGAGAACTGTGGCCACAGTGAGTTTTCAGCTCAGCCAACATTGGTGTGATTTTATTTAGTTTTGGTGTTCTGCTCCCACACAGCAGATCACAGCTCCAGTCACTCAATCAACAAAAAAAAGAGCAGATTTCGATGTATAAAGAAAATACATCTAGGGAAAAACAAAACTGTGAACAAAAATCAATTAAGGTTCTGAATCCGAATGACTTGAGAAGAAACAGGGTTGTTTGAACCAGGTCAGATCAAGTTATTTCAGAATCCAATCTTTACATGTTTGTATGTGTAGAATCTTTCTGTCACCTTCACACAGGACTCATATCACCTGGGGACCTGTAGTGTTTTGCATTAGTTGCAAAAGCCATCTGTGATTTTAAATCTTGTGCAAATCTGCCATGTCTGCAACTTGTAAAGACATTTTTTTTTTACCACAAATAAGTTACCCTATTGCACCACACATCATCTTTTGACATCTATGTGTTTTTAATTTTTTAACATCTGTTTTCTGCTGTCAGACAACTGAACAGGTACGAAATTGGATTGCAGCTCATAAAACGTTTAACAGCAGTAAACAGCTGTTCTGTGAGATCGACTGTATTGACTTATAAAAGCGCTGACAGGGAACGTACGGGTTGTCATATTCAAGTAGAGCCACAAAGCATCTGTTCCTTCGCTTTAAATAAGCTACAAGAAATTGTATTCATGGTTCTAATGCATACAGAAGCTATTTTGCTTATTGCCTCTGAGACGTTGATGTTACATTGATAGCTTGACATCATACTCTGGGGACATGGTCGATAGATTCAAGTAAAATACAGATTTTACTCATCCTTTGGGAATACACTGCACAAAACCCTGATGTGGGAGGTTATAATGTGAGAGCAGGGTTTGTATGATGTCACTAAAACAGTAAAAAGAAAAAATGCTTCTGGAGACATGATACAAAATTACATTATGAGTCATGTGGTTACTGCAGCTTAGATGCTGGTAAACGTATAGTTTAATGATGGTTGTTGTAAAGTGTGACCTGCACTACAGAAGAGTGAAAGAGGTTGTTCAACCACCAACATCAGATGTAGCATGTCTCAACAACCATCTTTGTTTTATCTGTGACCTCTGAGCTGGAGCCTTCTGATCATTCATAGTCAAGACACCTCCGTGCACGTTTCCATTAGTGTCATCAACACTTTGAACGCACTGTGATTGATTACATAAGTTGGGGGGCAATTTTCATGTCAAGGTTGTTTTTTCTTATGCACAAGAATGAAGAGCAGCAAACGACTCTGTGGGGATGAAAACAAGCCCTGATGTCTGCGAGTGGAATTATTCAAAAGAAGAAAGCCGACTGTATTTGTCGTCTCGTATGTGTGTGTTTAGATAATGAAGCAGAATGTGTTCCTCAGGTTAAATTCAGTGTGTGTTTCCTGCCCTCAGGCTGTCCTCCGGGCTGGTTTGGGGCGGAGTGTGTCCAGCGCTGTAACTGCAGTAATGGAGGAGTGTGTGACTCTGCTAGCGGCAACTGTACCTGCAGTCTGGGCTGGACTGGAGCACACTGCGACAAAGGTGACAACACTCACACTCTGCAGCCAAACCTACATCTGCACCTACTTCTTGCTCATTATCACATACATGATGTGTTGCAGCACTATATAAACAGAGACTAGTGTGAATCTATGTTCATGTTTTATTATTTTTAACCGTGTCTTCCTGTTGTTTTTCTTTTCTTCCGCCTGCCTCACAGAATGTCCTGCGGGCAGATTTGGTGCCAACTGCCAGCTGACATGTGTCTGTTATAATAACGGTACATGTGACAGAGTGACGGGGACGTGTCAGTGCGGTCCAGGATACTACGGACATCAGTGTGAACACGGTGAGAACTGAACAGATTAACTCCAGTGAGAATACAACCAGACAATTAACGCCACATTTCAGCAGATATCAGTGTTGAGATCAACGACAGCGGAGGACAAAGCATTTGGATGTTTTACTCTAAAATCTAAAAACACTCCATTAGTAGTCGAAAGTAGACCATAATAGTCCTGCACTCAAAATCCTGCTTACATTCTTTTATCAAAAACAATTAAAGTATCAAACATAATGTACTTGTTCTACAGTAAAATGTCAACTGATTGAGCTGGTTTGAACTACTTTGAAACAGTTCTGTAGTCCTGCTGTCTTAAAGCCTGGGGTTCAGGTCCCTTCAGAGGGTCACCAGATAAATCTGAGGGGTCATGAATAAGTTCTGCTTCTCAAATTAGACGTCATTCCTCAGAGTATTTTTGTTTAGGCTGATTTATTAATCCAGCGAGGAGAGTTGAAACTAAAAAGGTCAGTTTTAAATCTCATCCCTCGTCCTCAGCGTGTCCTCCTGGTCTCCACGGCCCGCTGTGCCAGCTGCAGTGTGACTGTATGAACGGAGCTTCCTGTCACCCAGCGTCGGGACACTGCATCTGTCCCCCAGGACACCACGGAGCTCGCTGTCACAGAGGTCAGTCAAATCACTGCCGATTATCCCGGATCACGACAGGATTACTGCAGTTTTCACGCCTGATTTATTTTGTCTTTGTGAAACTGTTTATCCTGCTGTCCTCCCTCAGTGTGTGAACAGGGGACCTACGGTCACGGCTGTGTCAAGGTGTGTGACTGTGAGGACGAGGCGCTGTGTGATCCTGTGACAGGAAGATGCCTCTGCCCGCCGGGGAAGACTGGACCCAGATGTGACATCGGTAATCTCCTGTCCTCTTTAAATCTAAACACAGGCAGTGTGAGCTTCACAGCAAGAAGATTAAAATGAAAACATGTCACCTGACTCTGCATGTGCTTTATTTAAGAGAAAGGAGGGAGGATGCCAGGTTGCTTGTTCATCCGAAGGCATACTGGTTTTCTATATAGATTTCATTTTCAAAGTTAAGTTTTGTTAAAGGTTGGATGTGTTTGGGTGGTTTCACACCTGTTTGGTTGGGTTAAACGCTTCCCGGTGTGTTTTCCCTGTTAGTGTGGCTTGCTCGAGCGGGTGTGAAAGCTGTCAATCAAACCTGAGTGCTTGAAAAGGTCGGTCTCAGTCCGCTTCCAAGCAGATTCTAGTGCGGTTTGTTTGTGGCGTGAAAGCAGATGCATCAACCTCAGCATTTTGATGATAGATATATAATTTTAGCTCAGTGTAGAAGCTGAATTACTTATAAATCCTTCTGCTCACCGTGAACTGTTCAGGAAGCGATCGTATAATCGGTTTGTAGCCGACAAGCTGTGTATTTATGTAAAATCATTTCATGGTAACATGTGCGCATGGTAACTTCTCTTGATTAATAGGTCATGCGTTGTTGAAACAGCTGAGCTGTATCCTGCTCCATGTGCTTTGTCAGTTCATTGAGTCCAGTGTATGTGACAGTGATCCAACAGTAATCATCCCTGAATGTTACTGTACAAGACGTCTCCATTCTGTCATGTCTCTACGCGTTAGTCATTATTCATAACTTGCCGTCAATTTGCTGTTTAATAATACAAATAATCCTAATAATTAGTTATTTCTTCTTGAGCTCTTTGTGACACCAAGAAACATAAATACACATCAGAAGCATCTACTGCTTTGGAGTTTCCTTTCTGTGGTTATGATGCACTAATGACACAGATCAAATCAGATTGGTCCATCTAACTTCATGTTTTGTCTCCGTCGGTCTGGTATAACTGAACCATACTGCAATGCTAAACACACCCATAAAACCTCAGGTTGACTTTGAAATCAGTCTTCCATTATTATGAGTTTAAGAAAACAGTGTTTCCGGTCTTCATGCTTGGCTAACTGACTGCTGGCTGTAGCTACCACATTCACTGCACAGACATTAACAGTGGTATAAATCTTCTTGTCTCTCTGCTTGAAAGTAAATAATCCTATTTCCAAAAATAGTCAGACTTTTCCTTTAAAAGTGCATCAGCCCCTGTGTAGTTTTCTGAAGCAGTACTGGTTCCGTTTCAGACTGCAGAGCGAATCGTTTCGGGCCCGACTGTGCGGAGACCTGCGAGTGTGAGAACGGGGCGCAGTGCGACCGACGCCACGGCCGCTGCAGCTGCCTGCACAGCTGGATCGGACTCTCCTGTCAGGAAGGTACAGTAACGAAGAACCAGCACGAGTGACACACCTGCTTTTAGTATACAGTCATCATTATACATCCTCCAACTCTTGAGGGAGAGCAGGAGTGACATTTCAGCTGACCTGGTGGAATAAGAGTAAATAACTAGTTTTAGTGTTGAACAGCCGCACCAGCACTTTTTCCTCCTGAGTGTCATCTTTGTTCTGATCAAATATGAATGTGTGCTGAGCTGGACTCACCGCTGTTTTCTCCTCAGGTGGACCTCTACGCCTCACCTACAGCAGCAGGGGAGACTCGCAACACGACAACTCATTATAGCACCAAGAGACTCAAACTGGGGCAGATCAGCTGTTCTGACTGGAATGACTCAAGTTGAGTGAAAAGTTTGTGACGGCTGGAAGACCTTCATGGAAATAGACTCTCTGGTGAGAACTGCAAGTATCATGTTTGGACCTGAGCTGGATGATATATCTTTTTTTTTTTCCCCCCTCATATGCCAAAGTGTCCTTTTGAACTGTTGGAGCTCGTTTCATCAGCCTGACCTCGCCGGTACTGGTGATTCTTTTCTCGTGGTCAAAGTGGAATGACTAGCAGCTTTCATCCGCAGAGTGTAGCGCCGGGGGAATGTGGGTGTGTTTACTGCACTTTTTGGTATTTTGTGTTTAATATTTTGTCCTCAAAATGCCTCTTGCAGGTACTGTATATAAAATAATCTAATTTTTTTTTAAGGATCTTGGTGATATTGCTGGATATGAAACCATATTTCATTACTTGCTTGTTTTATGAAGTTGTTTTTCCAGTCTATACAACATGAAGTACTCCCCTCAGTCTAATGGTGCTATGGTGCTTTACTGTACAACACAACAAAGACTCAGACATCTGCAGCGAAGCACATTCCTCTTGACTAAATGTGCCTTAATGGACAGCTGGAAATGTTACATTTCGCTAAAGATCACAGCTAGCATTCGTTTGTACCTCCTCCACTGTTGAATATTTTTTATTTTGAATTGATTTTGTGTATAAATTTGCTTCATATTTATATTTCACACAGTTGTATGCCATCAAATATACTGCAACATAAAAAAAATGCAGCCTTGTTTCCATTGGAGAAAGAGACAAAAACAACCCAGAATGATGCCAATAAAAGACAGACACAGAAATGTTGGTTTACCATTCTTATTTTATCATTATTTCATTGTCATTGAAGATCGAAGCTGTACATCCTGTCTAAAGTCAGATTCAAGCACAGTGCAGATAGCAACGCCTGCAAAAGAAAATTAAAAAAACAGAAAGAGAGAAAAAAAAAGGCAGAGGTGATCACAACCAGAAATATATATATACAAAGGTCAAACTATGTACAGGAGATACCAGGCTCTCACTACGTCATCCTCAGAGTGAAATCAGTCCTCGTGATGCAAACACAACACACAAAAACAATGCTTCTTCAAATCGGTACAATACTGATAGGAAAAAATGCAGCATGATGGAAAAAAATAAAATAAAATAAGAACTGTTCTTTTTAATTCTCTCTACTGCATTAAAGGCTAAAACATAAAAAATATATTCTCTGTGTAACCTTCTGTAAAATAAGCTCTCTCTCTCCGTCTGCGGCTCTGATTCCTTTCTCAACTAGTCATTAAAATGTTAGAACAGCGAATATGATCGAGCTCGGACCACTTAAAGCATGAGTTTCTCCTGCACAGGCGAGGGCGCTCGGTAATAAAACATTAAAAGAGTTATTTTCTACAATGTGCAGAAACCTTTGAACACATCAGCACGCTGTGAAATAACACTGATGGTCAAACCGAATGCACAGCGAAGCCGTTTAAAGGACAAATTGGACACTTTCGGGAAACGTTCAGTTTCTTGCTGAGAGTCTGATGAAAAGGTTGATACCGCGCTCATATTTTTGGTTAACTTGGCTTAGCATAAAGTTTTCTGCCCTGGGATTCCAGGCAGTGCAGGACTGTGCGGCATCGTAAAAGCAGGAGCCAAAAAAGACAGTGATTTAAAGGGAACAAAATAGTGATGCAGTTGTCAGGAACTTTAGTTTGCTTTGATAGAGATTAATTTAAGACGTCCCTTGTCCATAAGGTCATGATTACAAACTAAAACAAAGTTTGCACAGTTGTTGTCTTCAAATTAACCTCGAGAGGTCCTGAATACAACACTGGAAGTAGTGCACAGAATATGGTTCGTGTTCAAGTAGAGACACCGCTGCTAAGCTAACTGTGTCTGTGAGCAAGCAAGCTAGCAAGATGACGACAACAGAGAAGGAGGATGAGCGTGTTTGGAACATTGACATTTTCCTTAAGCAATTTGTTTTGAAAAATTGCAAAGGAAAACGCAACATGACTAAAACACCAATAGATTAACTTACTATCTACCAGATGAACTTCCATGACCTCCACGATTATTTGAAAACATCAGCAAACACTAACGCCAGTGAAAAAGAGTCAATCCTGGACACATTTCTCACCTCTGCATTGAAAGATTTATTTAACAAATGTCGATGTTTTGGTCACAAAGGCCTTTCTCAAGACATCATGCAGAGGTGAAAAGTGTGTGTGGGAATTACTCTTTTTACGATGCCTTCGACTCAACGTCAGCGAACGCCTCAGCAAACACGTCAAAACACGTGAACTCGGACATTCAAAAAAAATGGTCCACTACCTCCTGTACGACCTCTCCTTGTGAACACATTAAACACGACCCTGTTTGCTAGCACTGACATGATGCCCCCGTTGTAAGATTTGTTCACTGCCAATGGGTCTTCATCATTAGGACTTAAAAATGATTGGCTGAGGTTAGAAAGATCTTTGCCAAACCAAACGAGGGGAAAACAGACTTCAACACAACAGGTGAGCGTTTACTTTGAGTGTTCATTAAACAAACAAGATGTAACTTGATATAACTTTAAAGGTGCTGCAAGGTCGATTTATCACCTTTGGGCAGAGGTTTCTTAAATTGCATCTTTCCTTCACTTGCAGAAACCATGCGAAGAGAGGAAATGAGAAAATGTGTCGAAAGAGTAATGAGTTTCCCCTGGAGCCTTGTGTGAAGCGACATCCGCCATCTTGTTTAAATGTAGCAGATTTAAGGGGTGGAGGATCTATATCTCATGGTGTTCATCTTAACATCCTCGAGTTGGGCTGTTCTTGTGTATCCTCGCTAACTGCTCCTCAGAGATACCTCCACACCCCCTCCAGAGCGTCTTTATGCTAAGCTACGTTAGCCGTTAGCATTGCATTCGTCAATCTTTTCGTTTCTAACTCTCGGCAAGAAAGCGAATAAGCAAACTTTTCCTCCCAAGTCTTAAACTTCCTCCCCGCTCCCTGCAGATGAAAATATTAAGAAACAGGAACTCCACAGACAAAACAAACTAAATGTTCTTCGCTTATCTTATTATTATTTTTTCTGGAAAAAAAAACATCGGCTCACGCCAGTTTTATTCACTCAGACACAGCAAATCAAACGTATACAGGGATCAATTTATACAACAGGCTAAAGCAAGGGATTAGTTTAATCGCCCCCCCAACACACACACACATTCACACACTCACAAACAGGATCAACAGCAGAGGCGTTAAATCATTTTGCCGTTGTTAAAACTCACTTAGGAGGAGTAACGAGGCAGAGTGTAAACCTCATCCGCACAAATCCCTCACTGTAACGTTCACTTTGATTATCCCCTCCACTCTCATTCACGCCATCACTCGCACTAATATGACAGTTTTATTCATCTGTACCGTGTTTCTTTTTTTTCTCTTGCTAAGAATCAATAGTTTATCAGCTGTTAGTAAAGATTTGTTATCTACACGTGTTAATAAGCGGAGCAGCGTCACCTTGCTCGTCCCGTAGGCTGGGTGAGGAGGGTCCATGCTTCGAGGATGTGTCACATGCTATCCACTTGTGCTTAAATCACAGTAAGAGAGCACCCGACAGGAGAGAGAATGATATAGGGTGGCGTCAAAATTTTCTTTTGCGATTAATACTTCTGACACGTCTCAGGTCCGTATGTCGCCTGAAACAAACCTTACCGATCCTAAAGCAAGTAGCTGTACTATGCATTCTGTATATGAAGGACTTTATTTGTTTTACGAGTATAACAGCTTTGTCAAGTAAAGTTATATATGGAGTAAAGTCCATACCATAGATAGATAACAAGCTGGACAGCACATGCATCAAGATGAGTTCTATAATCTTGCAGGAAGTGAGAGTGAAACCGTGTCGGCAAAGAGAGATGAAGAAGAAGAAGAAGGAGAAGGAGAAGAAGGAGAAGGAGATCTTTGGCTCGAGCCACGCTGAAATGTCACTGGTCCTCCCCAGTGTCCACACATGAACGAAAGACGACAAGTAAATACAACCTCCTGACCACGTGCACGCCAACGCACGACTAAAAACCACCTACTCTGTTCCCTGAGCTGCTGCCACTCACTGATTTACTGGACACACACACACACTCACGTACGCACGCGCGCGCGCACACACACGCACACACTCACACCGCCTCTTCTTTCCTTGCAACAAATGTCACTTGCCAGCACCAACCAGTCAGCGTTCCCGTGTACACTGGGCACAAGATGGGGGCAGTTGTCGAGCTGCTCATCTACGCTGAACGCCCACAGCACAGTCTGATGCAACTGTAAATAAGGCAAAACACTTAAACAGAACTCGATCAAGGGGGAGTTTTCCACGAGGCGTGGAGCCAGCATTGATGGGATCACTTCCTGAACACAGTGACTCTGCGTTTGATTTAACAGCTCCGACCATTAGGGATGAAAGCTAATCTCTTCAGTGGCAGACGAGTTGCCCTGACACATCGGCTCCTGACCAGGACGCTTCGAGACGGAGGAGGAGGAGGGAGCGTCTCCGCCCTCCTCGTCCAGACAGCAGCAGGGTCGGAGCGTCAGGCCGGATAAAACGCAGCGCCAGTGAAGACAAAGAGGGAGGATGAGGAGAGGGAGTTATCAGGAGGAGATATGATTCTATAGTGCAATGGCTGTGAGATAAGACTATTGTAATACCCATCCTCCCCCCTCCTTTAAACTACCCTCCAACACCCACTGACAATACTAAAGTGCTGATTGTTAAAGCCCGCGAGAGGCTCGTACACTGATAATGTCGACAACACAAACAGCTTTTCAGAGAAACCTTGACGGACTCAGTACAGTACACACGTGTTTGTAAACAGAACGTCCAAGGAACAAATGCATGGCTATGGTACATGTGCAACAGAGTAGTTCTCATATATTCATACAGTATGAACTTATTCTTCCTTTTAGTTGCATTCAGTTATAGAAAAAAAAAAAAAAAAAAAATCTGGCTGCCAAGCAAGCGTGTGCTTAATTTTTTTTTTAAAAAGATATTTTTGTCTACGGTTCTTAAAATACGTTCAGCTGAATTGAATGTATAATTGATTTAAGTATGAGCGCATATCCCTAAACCTCTCTTCCACTTTTGTCTTTCTTTGTCATTCCCTTCCTTTTTCCCGTGGAGGTGACTGTATTTTTTCCCCCCCTTTTCTTATCTTATCCCCGTGACTCTAAATGAGGTGCCCTGGGTGGCCTTGGTGTGGCCAGACTCATGCGCCAGGGTCTCACTCAGTAAAAGCTCAAGCAAACAGAGGATCAGGCAAAGGTGGGGCGCTGCAGCTGCAGCCCGGGTGCAGCCCTGCCGGGCGGGGCCATACTGCCCGTTAGGAGCGGTAGTCCTTTTTACTGTACGGCTTGTTCCCCAGGATGCTGTCCACCTCATGTGTGATGGACGACGACAACTTTGGAAGAACCTGCGACAGGAGAGAGACACGGATGGTAAACACGTTCTTACTGTTTGTGGCAATTCTTCCCTTTAAAGGGCAACTCCACCAATTTTACACATTAAAGTGTGTTAACAGGGCTTCAAGAGTACAACTGTATATGTGAAGAAAGTAGTATAAAGCCTCTTGTGGCTCCAGAGGAAACTGCATGTAATCTGATTCATTCCCCCAGTGATGTCACTCAGTGGCTAAATTGCATTGTGGGTTTTAAAAATAAGTATATAAAAAGAGTGACATCTGGTTGTGCTGCCTCGATTTTGATCATTTTTTTGTTTGTTGCTTTTGAAAACCAAGAGCCTACATTCCCCATAATGCAACTGAGCCCCTGAGTGACATCACTGGAGGAAATATATCAGATTACATGCAGCTTCCTCTGGAGCCTTAAACAGGCTTTATATTACTTTTCTACATACACTTTTAGACATGCAAACACACTTTAAGGTGTAAAATTGGTGAAGTTACCCTTTAAAAAATTGTGCGCAGTTGCATGTCACAGCCTCTAGATAGCGCAGAAAGGTGACTCAAGATTTTTGCAGCAGTCGTCACCATTGTTGTGATATTCAGTCTGAAACTTTTAGCTCTTTACTACTGATACAGCAACCCCGAAAGAAAGAAAAACTGCAAAATTAAG
>OMLP01028639.1:0-17097 GCA_900302685.1 Spondyliosoma cantharus | reverse complement strand
ATATATATTTTAAAATCAATCCAAAACAATAAAATAAAACTATTGGCACATAAGTGGATGATAGAATTTTACTGTCTTATTTTTTAAATACTGAAAACAAATCATTTGTTTTTAATTAGAAAAATGAACATTTCCAATAATTACACATATTAAAAATATGACTTGAAATTAAATGAAAGTTCTGCAGAATCAGGAGATTAAATGGAGCTGCATTTATGATATCCAGATGTCTTTTTGTTCAGCTAATTTAAACATCTCATTTAACCTGCAACCGATGCCAAACATCAGGCTGTGTCCACTTCAGATTATTGATTAAGGCAGCTGATCAATCAATAGATTCATGCCCAAAATTAATATTGCTCATCCACTTTTCATTTAGAGTTGAACTTAGTGTTTCTCTGCCCTCAGAGATCTGATACTAAATACTAAATAATTAAAACTAGTTTAAAGATATGAGAGTGTTTGGGCTCGGCTTTGCACTCAGCATACAGCCTCAAATCTGACCCGTGATCAGTTTAGAATTATGAGCCTCAAAGTGAATTTAAAGAGGAACTTTCATTCCTGAGGTCAAAAACCGAAAATAACGACAAAATAGTTCCATGGAAGTCACCTCGATCTCCCCCAGCGTCCCCCGCTAGTCTTTCCGGGACATAAAGCTGTGCGCAGGCGCACTAGCCTCCCACGCATCATGTGCGATTCCACCAATCAGCGTCGTCCTCAGAGGAGCATGTGGGGGTGATTTAAGAGCTCTCCCCTAATAAATCTGTCAGAACTTCACAAAGTTGATTTAAATGTGTTTCACATCGTTATGAAAATACTTGCGGATTAATCAAATGACTGCGCGCTGGCGTCAGATCAGTTGAGGCAGATTACTCCTCACAGCTCTTTTTAAAGCGGCGCGATTTGGAGCTTTTAAACTGGATTTGTTTGGCCACCAAGTGGATCTGAGGCTCAGGCTGGTGCGAGGCGGACCGCAAATGTCACTTGTTATTTTAAAGGTTTGTGTTTCAGCTGTGCGGGACTCTGGTGCGGGACTCTGGACGCGGTTACGCGCATCTCCTCCAGTGATGGACTACAGCACTGTCTCAAACGGCCTGATGGCTCATTGTGTGAATGTGAACATTATTACAGCTGGGCTGTAACAAGGCTGCAGCTGCATCCTAAATGAAGTGTGATGGACGTCAGATGAGCCCTGCAGCACGCTGGGCTCGTCCTGCAGGAGGTCTGAGACGGTCCAGGCGGCTGACAGAGGCGATGTGTGTTGAACTTGTTGTTGTGTTGAACTAGACTCACTCATTATTGTCCCTTTAACGATTGCCTTTGACTTCTCTGTGGTGCAATGGAATATAAAAAGTTAGTGAGGAGTTTTTCCCCAAAAAGGACTGATGTGGATTTCCATCGCACCCACTCAGAGGTAAAGAGGTCAGTGAGGAAGTGGTTCCATCCATTTGGACTTCAACAGCTTATTCTCACTTTACACTTACAGGCTGGAGTAATGTCAGTCTCGTGACAGTTTACTACTTATACTATGTGTCGATAAACACAAGTTTATATTAATAGACATAGATGAACCATGAGGCTGTTAAACGAAATAAAAGAAATAAGAAAATATGACTTGACATCTCTTTTGTTCTAATAAAAGTTTGCAAGTCTACAACATCAAAATTAGTAACTACATGTCACCTTTTTTGTGATTTCTGCCTGATTTCACTTGAATGAGGAGAAAGTGACCTGAAGCTGTTCATGCAGCAGTGTCACCACCATCCGCCGGCAGGGGTCGCAGATGAGTCGACTCTCTCCTCCAGCCTGCAGCCTGCAGCCATCCTCTCACTCCTCAACATTTATAGATGGGTGGCCTATTTAAAAGTTACCCGAGTGAATTCGTGGAGAGACGTGACAGTTAATGCCTTCAGGACAGGAGGGGGTCATTGAATGGTTTGATGAGGATAAAATAAAGATAAAAATAATTAACAAGAATGCAAATTTTAGGATGCTGAAGAGGTTTTCACAGTCTAGTTGTTTTTTTTAAACCTGTATCTCCACATAAAGAAACGTGAATATGAGGTTTAATTTATATTTAAGTTCACCGTATATAGGCCTACTTAACTCCAGTTTATGTTTACTCTATGTTTTATAATTAACTTTGAAGATTCAGACTTTATAAAGAAAACGTCTGTAACATCCAAACAGAAAAGTATTTCCACCAACATTTAAATGCTGCTAGGCGTCAAGACATCAAACAATAATAACTAAATAATAACAAATAAATAATAACAATAAGACTGTGAAATACAGAACAAGAGTACTCTGAATAAGCCTAATAAATACTTGTACTTAAAAGTATTTTTTCTGTAATACTTTCACTTGAGTAAAATTGAACGCAAGATGGAAACAAAATACATTGACTCAAGTAAAAATATGCTTTACATGAGTATTCACATTTTCTGCTACTTTATATATACCTCCACTACAGAACATTTTGGAGGCAAGTCTTGTAGTTTTTTTGATAACTTTAGTCACCTGTTACTTTGCAGATTTCATGCTGCATCAAAGAAGCACATTTTTAATATTTAAATAACATTTAAATCAGAAACCTGGATATCAGATCCAATCACTGGCCGACTTGTTCAATTTTCTTTTAAGACTTCCACTCATGTATCATTTCAACACCTTTACTTTTACTTATAACTTGGTACTTACTACTTATTTAACTTATAAGTAGACAACATGATATGAATGCTTCTACAGTACAAACTCAATGTATTTCACTCTATTCTTCCAAAATAATTGTTTTCTAAACGTGCAAACGGTTTCTGTTTTCAATTCTGTCTGTCTTTTGGTTTAACTCAAGGCTGTCCCTAATGAATCCACATACGGCACCACAAGCCTTGGATAATTGATATCAGCAAACACATTAATCTGGTCCGACTGAGACCCTGGATCTCTGACTGTACCAAAACAAGAGTTTAATGTCAAAAAGCAAAATAGTTCAGTCCTGAGGTCTTGAAGGACAACTGAGCTCCTTCAAAACAATGATGTAGTATAAACATTTGTTTTATTCGTGTGGTTTCATGACGTGTGATTGTGAAGCTGAAAAAGAAACAGGGCACAGACATATATTACCTCAGCTGCAGTATATGCTAATATATGCAGGAGCCTATATACATAATCTATAGGTTATCAGTCTTATTCAGCCAGAGGAGACAACGTCAACAAGTTTCAAGTGGCTTCATCTTGTACAGCATTACAGTGAGTAACATGAATAGTGAGGAGTTATATAATATATTTTCATCTGAGAGGGACGAGTGTTTCAGTTCAGTTGTTAAATAACATTTTTGTGATAATATCGTGTTCAGTCCAAATGTATGGTCTATCTCTGTCTTCTGATGAACAGTGCTCCATTACTGTTAAAAATCCTGCACTCAATATTGTCACTTAAAAGTGGAGAAATCTTATCTGAAATATTGACTGAAAGTGTCCCATTATGCAGACTGACCCAGTTTTAATTGTCACATTATGATAGAATATATTATTACTTCTATTACGTTATAGCTCTTTCATAATGTGTAGTTTAACAACACATTGTATCCATAAACTGACATGTTTGAAAGAGCCTACTGGGATGAATGCATTTTAATTTAAATTATGAATAAAACATGAACTGATGTGTTATCTTTGTCCAGTGGGTGAAGTGTTGTGTTGCCTCCCCTGTTGGTGTTGATGATGGGATTAAACATGCAGCAGCCTGCTGAACACTTGAACAAATTCAATCTGTAGTTCAGCCACTTACCAGCAGGACAAACATGGCACGAATGCAGGTCAGTAGCACAAACTGTCCCGGAACTGCAGCCTGACCCTGCTGCTGAGAAATCCCCTCTGGATCAACGAGTTGATGGAAGTTTAAAGTTTAATCTACAAAGATCAGTTAATGATTTATAAATCTGAAGTGATATAAACACTGTTTCTGATATTATTCCTGTAAATAACACGAGTTATAAATCAGGGTGGGGGCCGGCAGCAGTCAACAACACTCCCTTTCTCTCATTGGTCAGAGCAACAACAGACACTCACGTTGTCCAATCAGACTGTGTTCCGGTGGGCGCTCTGGTCCAATCAGCGTGAGCCATGCAAATCCTGAGACGAAGTTTCCCCAGTAGCAGCACTCTCCGGTGACAGCATTTAGCCATTCAGATGTTTCATTTTCTGTTTGATTAGCAACTTGCGGAAGGTTTTGAAAGCCAGATGTCGCAGACGAATGATTTCTCCGCTATAAGGAACTGAAGAATAACCTCCTCGCTATGTTTGCGCCAAGAGGTTAACGTTAACCGGTAATCAAAGCTGATAGCTAACTGCTAACAGCTAGCATAGCTATCTAACGATTTCGCCGGTACAGGCGGACCTCTTTGTCTGACAGGGGAAGGCGTGCTCTTTTGTTAGCTTTTTCCCTTTGTCCAGTGGGGAAAGAGGAACTGTTTGGTCAGGATTTCACAATTATCTATTGCTCTGAAAGTATTTAGAAAATGCAAATCGCGAAAAAATACTTCACAGAAGGCCTGATTCAGTTAACAATCTTACTCAGTTTGATTGGAGTTCGCGTGGATATCGACAGCTACTTAAGCGGCTACTATTCGCCTCTGATAGAGATTAACTTGGGTCCTAGCTCAGCCTACACCCAGACACCCTTTCATAATTTGAGAGACACTCTTGACGGATACAGTGTGCACCCAAAATGTCCCGAGTTGGACTATTTCTTTGCAAGTCGCCGGCTGCTAGACGAAGTGAGGACCCTCGGCTCCCCGCGGTTCCCCACACAGTTGAACGCATGGCTGGTGCACCAGGTGTCTGCCACTGACAAGGCTGACGATGGGCCTTCAACCAGCAACAACACTGACACCAGCCCCGGGTTAGAAAGTCACGGGGACGAAGCCAGAGATGACAGTGAACACCTGCCTGACAGTGGCCAAGAAGTGTGCCAAACAACCCCTGGACTGGGACAAGGGCCTTGCACCGCTGGAGCCTGCGGGTTTCTTAAAGAGGCAAGTGTGAGATGTAACACAAAGTTAGACGGACTCTGCTGCTGGTGAAGCTAGTTGACCAACACGCTTGGCTGACCGGCTAAAGTCCTGAAAGTAGTCAGCTAACAACCGAGGCGATGAGCTAGAGCTAAAACTTCCTCATTGCTTAACAGACAATGCTAATGCTATCACGAGCTAACTAGCAGCATGAACCCATGTTATATAATGATGGATGTCATCCAACAAGTCACTTATTATGTGTTGCAGCTTTTCCTGGTGCACCTGTAAACAAGATAAGAACATGTGATAACCTGTGTGCAGAACTTTAACTGTGCATTCACTTTCACTTTGATTGGCTCCACCACTCCTGGGCCACAGCTGCAATTGAGTCATAGCCTCGTTAGATAAGGGGACTGATATTTATTATGTATTTGGTAACTCGGTTTAAAGGTCTTACTGGTTTGGCAGAATAAATAAGTCATCAATATCTCCAGGTGATGAGAAGTGTAGTTGAAGTATTCACCGGTCAGCTGCACCTGTCACCATGTCACATTAAGCCCTCTCCTGTCAGGACAATAGAATTAACTTCACCAATACGATTGGTTTATTTGGGGACCGTGCAGCGGTTTAACTGTTTGACAAGAGGTTCACCCGCGTGTTCTTGTCTAAAATCATTGATTGGATGTATGTGTGGTTTCATATTTCATGATGTGGCATCCCTCTGGATTATGTGACTACCATTACATTAGACTGTAATCACACCCAGACCTTTTATATTTAATCCTCCCAGTGATCCAGTTCTTCTAGCTGAGGGTAGAAACAGCTGCTTGGTGCATGTTATGTCCTGGGGGCAGTTGATGTCGCCATTTGTGTAACTGTATCCCCTTTCTTCAGATGCAACCGCCAGCTGTGGGCCTAGAGAGGCGGAGAAGTGAGGCTTAGACCCACACCCTGTTTGCTTACACAAAAGCGGTGGTCCATACTTGAACACTGCCCCCTCCCAGGGTTCTTGTTCACGTGGATAATGGGATGTTGACACATCTTCTATTCTTCACCCTCTCTTCTGAAAATAAAAGTGTAACGGCTTCTAGGGCAAGACTTTGTGGTTTTATGGTGACACGATTTGTCAAAGGACAAGACTAGATCAATAACTATGTACCAACTGAAGCTGGAAAAGCTCCTCCAGTTGAAGTCGACATGCTCAGACAGAGCCAGGCCTGGTGTAGAGTACACTTTGTCATATTTTTGCCTCTAGCTTTAACGTCAAAACTGAGCAGAACTGTTTTTTGAACAGGTGTGAATCCACCCCCGTCAGTCACTTGAGTATGGAAGATAATTTTTTGTCTTTGTATGCAAGAAAGCCGGTGGGGTAGATGGAATGCGGTACTTGCTGTGTCAGGTGTGTCTTACAACGTCTAAAAGGGTTAGGTAATCCTGAAAGTAATTAGCTTAACTGTTAGTACATCAAAATATCCCCAGCCCTGCTGTCATACACAAAAGCCCCTGCTCACACATTTCTAATGCTGCCCAGAAGCCCCTGACTACAGTCGGCAGGACTACAACAGAAGCTCGGCTTGGATGCCGTCTGTTCAGCTGGTCTCCAGAGTTACAACCATTGTTTTCAAAACAAATGTTTTGTCTGTCAGAACAGACCAATAATCCTTTCTGAAGATATCCAATTATTTGTGATGGCCGAATTGTGATCACCAAACCAGAACTGTAATTTTCTTTCGGCTCTTTCGATGTCAGCAACAAATTAACAGTTTTTTCCTTCTCCTCTATCTTAAATCCTCTGACGCCCATCATGTCCCCCAATCCCATCTTTCCCTTCTCTCATCTGCCCTTCTTTACCCGACCAGGAGGATGAAGCCAAGGTTAAAGAGGAAGAAGAACCTGCCCCGCTCACTCAGCTGGCCCACAGTTCCACACTGGAGCAAGAGGTTTGTCACAAGTTGCCTTCATTTGTCGCTGTACGGATTTTTATCAGTGTTGAAAAATGTCTGAGTTATTCTGAAATGAAACTATACTTGTTTCACAGCATTTCTCAGTCTTTTAAAACATGTATACACTTGCATAAACCTGTCACATGAGAGAGATGAAAATTGCTTTGTACTTTCTCTTAACCATAAAATCACGTTCTCACATGACTTCATCACTCAAATTGCAGCATTCTGATGACTGTGGTGTTTTGGTGACGCTCTGTACGATTAGGGATGTTGAATCACAACAATTACTGACTGTCTCACAGAGAAACAATTACTTTAATTCACATTGGAGAGATCGGTTTGGCAACAAAACACTGCACTTGTGGAGCTGTATTCTAAGTATTTCTTTTGCCCATTTTAGAGTCTGCTTGAAGGCATCACGGCACTCTCTGATCCAGCAGAACACCATCCTCCTACCATTGACATTGACCAGAATTGGAACAATTTACTTTCTCTGTCTGTTACTGACCTTGAGGTAAGTTGTCTGCTCACATCAAGACACCTGATAATTAATTTTACACGAGGCTCAATATCAGTTCTGAATTTAAGATGCACTTGCTAGGAACCATCGAGATGTTTCAATAATGATGTGCATGTTGAGCATTTTCAGAATCGCAAAGGCTAAAATTCAAATGTGTGTCTTGTGTAGGAGTTTGACTCGCTTGTCACTGAGCGTCTGTCAGACCTCGACCCAGACATCACCACCGCCATCAGCCAGGATGTCAGCTTGCATGATGCTATGGTAACCGGTGCTGGAGCGTTTGGTGTGACGTCTGAAGGAGTTGGGTCCAGGCCAGTCACCCAACAACAAAGAACCCTCTTCCGACTCGAATCCACAGGCTCCTCACACTCGGATGCATCACCAGGGATGGCAGTGGGCCTGGCTGCACTCCCCTTTGCTTCAGTATGTAATTTAACTGGAAATGTGTTGCAGCATAGTGCGCTGGGCGGCTGTCTGGATGAGGCAGTGTTTGACCAGATCAATCAGCTCGGTTTGGAAGGCCTGGACACTATGGATACCCAGCTGATGGGCTGTCTGGACAGCATAGACCCACAGGTCCTTGAGGATTTGGACTCGGACTCTGGCCTGTCGTTGGAGAGCAGCTCTGGAGGTCCAGTCTCCCCAGGTTGGTTCAAATCTCTGCAAATACTAGTACTAAGTATTACAGTGTGTAAAGACAAGAAACTCTTTGTTACACATACTAATACAATGAACTCCTCACTCATCCAGGCTCATCTGAGATGTCATCATCATCCAGTTCATACTGTGAGGATGAGGGTGGAGCTACAGGCTACAGCAGTGAGGTGGATTCACTCCCTTCGAAAGGTCTCGTGGACCACTCAACGTGGTCACACATTGATCAGAGTGAAAGTGTGTGGCATGACCACAGCTACTCATCTTCTGCTTTCTTGGACCCGCCATCTGTAACACTCTCCCAGAAAGGTATCAAAGAGGAGCCTCTGAGCGATGATGAAGGGCCACTGTTTGACCAGAGGGATATGAGTCGTGATGAGATGCGCGCCCGTGCCATGTACATCCCATTCTCTGTCCTGCAGATTGTCAACATGCCGGTGGAAGAGTTCCTGGAGGTCCTTGAAGGTCATGGTTTCTCTCCCGAGCAGGTGACTCTCCTGAGGGACATCCGCAGGCGGGGGAAGAATAAACTGGCAGCGCAAAACTGCCGGAAGCGCAAACTTGATGCCATCACAGGACTCCAGGAGGAGGTGGAAAGGTTGCGTGCTCAGAGAGACAGGCTGCTGAGGGAGAAACAGCTTACAGCCAAGACAATGGGTGCTGTAGGCCAGCAGATAAAACAGCTGACCAGAGACGTCTTGGCCAGGCTGAGGGATGATTCAGGACAGCCCCTAAACCCGGAAAGATTTACCCTGCAGTGCGGGGCAAACGGGAGGGTTGTAGTTCAGCCTGTAAGACGGCCGGTTGTGTCCACATCAACCCGCAACAAAACAGACAAGAGAAAGAAGGAGAAAAAGCAATGATTCAGTATTTCAAGCTGAGACTTGAGCTTTTAGGTTTTTGGATATTTTCTGAACTTTACTTGCCTGACTCTGGTTTTGGGATCTCCTCTTTTTGTAAAAGTGTGTGTGGATTCACCGCTGTTGGGAGCCTAAATCGACAAAAGCTGCAAAAAAGCAAAAAAAAAAAAGGAAAGAAAAGAAACTCAGAACATTAAAAAAAAGTTATCTGTAAATAAAATCTCTCACGGGAAAAATGTAGCTTACACACTGGACATTTGCTTATTGAAGATGGACAAGGCATCAGGAGCAGTTCATGGCAACAGATACACTGCGGGAGATGCCACCAGTCTCTCTTTGTGCCTGTTAACATTTAAGTGATTGAGAGCCAGACATGTCTAAAAATCATCGTTGTGACAGTTACTGGATTGAAATCTAGGAGGAGGATTCTGTTTGTTTGTTTCCATGTAATCTTGCCTCTCAGTGTGTAACTACTCAGTATAAGGAGGTTAAACATTGTATTTATTAAAGTTTCTGAGGTTCCTGAAATGCTTATATGCATCATGAGACCATCAAGGTCTCAAAGCAGTATCTTTTTTTCATAATGCTAAGTTTATCTCAAAGTGGTAAGAATATTGGGACATTAACTATCTAAAGTTTACAGATTTGTGTAAGATATTTGAGGGCATGAAGTCCTCTGTAGAATTTTGAACTGAAATGTTAAATAAGTAAAAACATTTTGTTGTATTCCTTGTGTCTTGATGACATACGATATACCAATGATTAAACTGACAAGGCCTTAATTTGCGTTGGATAGGTGTTTTGGATTATATGCGTGTACGCGAGCCACAGGGGCACATTATCTTGACAAACACAAATTTTAAGAGGCAACCATTTTATGTTTTAAATAACTATTGAATCATTTTGTTGTAAGCAGACATTTGCTTAACCCTTTGATTTCAGTTACTTCAGAGATTTGGCAAGATTATATTCTACCTCAGCTGTAGTTTACGTTTTAGATTTTGGCTAAATGAAATAAAATAAATAACACCCTTTTTTAGGGGAATTGAAGTGCACTCGTTAACAAATTCTTCATTATTAAAGTGGCCCTGAATGGGTGATCCCATTTAGGAAAAATAATACAATCACCAACTCTATTTAATAAGATTGAATGTTGTTTTGGATGTTGCTTTTTATATGTATGAGATTATCTGAGTTACATTTGATTTCTTAGTATAAGTTGCCATCTTATTCACTGGCACAACATCTTTATACAGTCAAATGAGTGAGTGGAGAAATGGAGAAAGGTGCATATAGTTAATAGTGTGACTCATGTTATTTTTTTTTCCTTCACAAATTTGTATTTAATTTCCTGCTTTGACCGAGAGTTTACGTGTTTGTTTGTATAAACTTCAGACTGTTTTTCTTTGTTGCTTGGGGCAAATGTTTTTGATTGCATGGTGATTGTTGAATGTTGATAGTATGATTTTGCTTAGGGAATTTGAAATGCTCTTGCAGACCTTGTTTTTTCTGATTTGAAAAAAAAAAAAGAAAAGATAAACAGACTGTCTCATTCTTGTGCCAACGGTTAAGAAGCATAGCTACATGCATATAATCATCAGAGGACAAGTCATCCTCAAGATCAGATACTTTTTGATGTCAGGATGCCCTTTGTTTTTAAAACCACACTTACAGGGACATTAAAAAAATAATGTGGTCGGAACACTTCAGCAGACATAAAATGTGCCGCCTGTATCAGCATTTGAAGGACAGATTACTAAAACTGAAAATAACAAAACAATGAAAATTACTCTTAATGTCACATGGTCAGTCAAGGTCATCCGGCAAATCTCTTTAATGATTTGTTTTCATGACAGATCACGTGATATAAATATTGTTATGCAGTAATTCACCTGACTTTACTGATATTTAGTTGTATTTCAAAAACTGCACAGTAAAATAACTCAGAGCTTCACGTGTTTATAGTTGGGGTCAACCTGATTAGGATTGGTTTAAAAAAATCGACAAACCTCTTCAGGAAAAATGTTAATTTAAGTTCAGATATGAGGAAAATATAAATCCATTGCTTTTCTTACTAAGACCCGCCCTTATCTACCCTCTGATTGGCTAGCACTTGTTGGGTTTGCCCTATTCTGCCTCTGATTGGTGTACCCTGCTAGTTTTACCCAATCACAATCTCTCATCTCTAACCGTGGCCAACCCCAAGCAGCGAAGCCAACCAACCAGAGACAGAAGTGGGCGGGTCTTAGTGGTTTGACCAGGTTCTCGAGCGAAGCGCGTTCTTCCTCCAGGCTACCGTAGAAGAGCCACTTTTGCCGCCCACCTAACCTGCAGCGAGTGCTGCATAAAAGAGATAAAGCAAAGGCTGACCGCGTGGTAAGGAGGAATCACCGAAGCAATTCACGTTGTTTTTAGGGTGCGTATGCGGAAATAATTTATTTAAAGCGTTGCATCATGCAACAACTTTCGTAAACACAGTAGCTTGACCCAAGCAAGCTAACGGTAGCTTTGTTTTACAAGTTGGACCTTGAAGCAGGGAGCAGTTTGCGGAGAAAGAGTGAGCTAACCTACGCTATTACGTTAACGTTACTCCAAACAGTAGGCTAAGTATGCTGTTTAACTCTTTACATGCACACAATGTCAGTGTATGCTCATATATCGCACTGTATACTTCTATGTGTTGTCTAAGTTGCTATTGGCTAGCTAAAAGTAGAAGTGTCTCAGGATTGTGTGTCTTTATCTTAAAGAGCCTGACTTTAAACCATAATTTTGCTTATTGAATCTGCTAATGTAAGATTATTGAGCTGTACTTTTTAGGTTGCTTCTTCACACCACGCAGCTTTATTAACAAAATTGCAGTGCAAGTAGCACAGTAAAGTCACGGGAATGTACTGTAGCGTTACCGCCTACTAGGCCTGAAATAACACTAGCTAGAGTTAGCACGTCGGCTAACCTACATAGGGCCATGTCGTGATTTGGCACATTTTTAAATGCTAATTTGCACAAAGAGCAACGTAAGCTAAGTATGTCTGCAATTTAGCCTCAGAATAGTCACATTGATTTGCACACGCTGCCATGTTCGTGTTACTTTACCGCGCATTTAGCATAACACCAGCCTGCACAATGTGTTTGCTTACGGCCCCCCTAGTTTGTGCCTGTTTTGGGGGTGTTGATTCCTGCTAACTTAATACTGGCTGAGAACAGCTGCTTAATGCACAGACTATTATAGAAAACGTGTTAACAGTTCTCACACTCTCCCATTCTCGGTTTTAGTGCACAACATGGGCAAGAAGCAGACAACCAAGGGTAAGAAGGATGCACCGGAGACACAGGAGGAACCTGAGGAGTTTGTTGTGGAGAAAGTACTCGACCAGCGTATCGTTAATGGGAAGGTAGAATTCTACCTGAAGTGGAAAGGGTTTACAGAGTGAGTTGCCCGGGACACCTGCTGAGCTGGAAGTGCTTCCCTGGTATGGGGTTGTGCAATGCTTTTGTCTTTGTTTGCATGAATACAAGCTAGAGTTTTTAAACTTGTACCGATGGAAGTCTATATTAGGGGTGGGGGGTTCTGAGATGCTAATGCTGACCCCTCCTGCTGCTCTTGTAGTGCTGACAATACCTGGGAGCCGGAGGAGAACCTGGACTGCCCAGAGCTGATTTCAGGATTTTTGGAAGCACAGAAGAACGTCAAGGAGAAGCCGGCTCCCGTTAAGAGGAAGGCCTCAACAGACGAGCCAGAGCCGGAGCCAGATGCCAAGAAGAAGGATGTGGTAAGTCAACTAAGCACCACCTCTCTAGCCAGCATTTTACTTGAGAAATGAATCAATTATGTAGGTGTATAACAGTGCTAGTACCAGGCAGGTTATGGCAAGCAGCCAAGAACAGCACAGGTATATTTACTCGCCTTTTGGGAATAAGCCTGATGAGTGGAAGTATTTTGGATTTTGAAAAAAAAAAAGATGATTCAGCAGACAATGCCGTTACAAGATGCAATACTCAAAAAAACCAAAAACTGAACCACAACTGTAAAGAGCAGTGAGTACCACAGCTGCCATTTTAAAATTCATTTGCAAAGACGGCCTGACGGTGCCGTCGAGTGACTTGAGCTACTGCACATTCGGTGTTGCGCTTAAAGTGAATTAAAGGGAGTTCTCTTTTCCTCAGACTTTGATATCGGCGTAATTGTCCATGTAATTGATACACTGATCATAATGGAACCTGTGAGTTACACCCTTAGAGAAATGTCACATGCCACCTTAGCCTAGTTGTTTAGCACCGTTGTTATGTGATAGGTGTTAAGATGTATCTGAGCAGCGGCTGCTTCTAAAATGCTGCAGCTACTGAAGCTATCCTGGAGTGAGCCTTAGATCAATAGAGTCTCAGATTCAAAGTTGCTGTACGTCATTTGGGGGAAAAAATAGATGAATCACTGTCCCAGTTTCTCACGTGTTCTGTTGTCGTCATTTAGCCTGAGAAACCACGTGGCTTTGCTAGGAACCTGGACCCAGAGCGGATCATTGGTGCGACAGACAGCAGTGGGGAGTTGATGTTCTTGATGAAGTGGTGAGTACAGACGGAAATGATCCTCTTTATGTGCCGGCAGCACAAACTGTGATTCATCTGCTCTTCAAACATTTAACATTCCTATTAAGTCTGTTAATACTTTGATGATGGTCTACCTTGATGTATCCCTCCAGAGATAATTAAAATGTAACACATTCCTTTCAGATCAAGTGACCTCTGACGTAAAGTGAATGGATGAGTTCTGCTATAACGTTTTCTCCCGCCATGTTTATTTCTCTTTCTTTAGGAAAGACTCGGATGAAGCAGATTTGGTCCCTGCCCGTGAAGCCAACACCCGCTGCCCTCAGGTGGTCATTTCTTTCTATGAGGAGAGACTGACATGGCATTCCTGTCCAGAGGATGAAGCTCAGTAATGCCTCTGTCTGGTCCCTGCAGTCCCTTGCACCGCCTATGCCCTTTTCCTCAGGACTGAATTCTCTCCTCTTGCTTGCCTTCTAGTTTTAGCGATCTTAGTTATTTTCAGACGTGTTTCAACCCTGTTTGGCAGTCAAGGAGAGCTATGTTGTTGTTGTACATATTAGCTGAACTGATTGCAAGAGAGCAGGTGACGTTCTTGTGGTGTATAATGAAGTCTTCCGTTATCATATTACTTCTTTATGTGATGTTTGCAGTATAGAAACGATACTCTTTGATAGAAGCCAACACCACCACCTGTATTCGTACCTGGGTCATATTTTGTAAGTTCTAAATTTCTACTTTGGTCCATTCGGCTGTTGATCACCTCTTGTATTACCGTTCATTCTCATGATGAAGATGCTGATATGTGTCTTTTTCACACTAGTACTAATGTTTTGTTCTAAGAGTGCATTTTGTATACTCGGCCTGTAAATATTATTTGAAGTTCTAATAAAGGTTTTATGTGACCAAATTCCACCGTTTACTTTGCCAATTCTTAACACATCATATGAATATACGCAGTAAAATACAGTAAATACAGAACTTTGACTTGACTCTAGTTGTTCGCCCACAAAGTTCAAGGTTAAACCATTTATTTTGGGTGAATTCTTGCACTGTCTATATCCCCGAATTTGAATCAATGTAATCAAATGAAGCTTGTGAGGATGAAATTCCCTCTTTGACCAGTATTGACAGCTTTTCAGGAAACCTGCAATCAGCACACAAGGGAGGATATTAAGGTAGCTCACTGCAGTCTGCATATGTAGCAAGTATCCACCTATGTTCAGTACATTTTGAGACAACAGCCCATAATAATGGATTTTATTTTGTGGCAGAATATCTTTCCATTGAGTTGTCTACACTTTTACCTGAGTAAAGACAAGACATTTGGCCCAAGACTGAAGAAAGTCCCACATTATAAGTCAAATCAAATCAGGTTCAGTCGAGTTCTTAGCTGAGGCTAGTGACCCCAGTGTTACCTGCAGTAGTCTTTATAAAGAGAAGTGACGAGGTATTACCTGTCTGAGAATGTCATCTAACCTGTTCCTAAAGCGTGAGCGAGTCTTCCTGTTTGTGTTTGGATTTCTTGTTCCTGTCCACTAACTGTATAGCCATGGAGATAAATTAGCTATTCAAACAAGCTGAACATTCGAATCATCATGTCTCAGGAGTCTTTAACATCCAAATCAAAGTTCAGTGTCAAGTCAACTTCCAAGTCATCAAAACACAACTGGATTTGAATCATTTCCAATCCTGCCAGTCTGTTGCGACAGCCTCTAATATCATAAAAACCTTTTAAACAGATATTTCCTCTGCTTACTCATGTTATTTTTCATTTTATTGTTTAGATTTCTAATTCCCATGTCCTGGTTTTTAGTTTCTCTGTAGGTCTTCTTCATGTGGTAGTGTTCTGCCATGGAGAAGACAACCTGAGCCAGGCCTTCCAGATAAATGTTGGTGTCTGTGCTTCTCTCTTGTGACACACAGGTGAGCAGCGATGGCGCTCTCTCAGGCCATGTTGCCAGATGGCATGGCTGCCTCTGCAGCAGTG
The DNA here is from genome assembly GCA_900302685.1 of Spondyliosoma cantharus. Taxonomy (NCBI): domain Eukaryota; kingdom Metazoa; phylum Chordata; class Actinopteri; order Spariformes; family Sparidae; genus Spondyliosoma; species Spondyliosoma cantharus. Next base: position 1,570 of record OMLP01028639.1, on the reverse strand, counting down.
AGCAGCAGTCTCATGACTGGCATTAGGGCATCGGACTTTGGACCTTTGTGCATTAGTGCTGATGTTGTTTCCACGGCGACACACTCCAACCAAAGTGGCCTCTAGCTTGCATCATATTCTTTCCAAAAAAGGACATGAGGGCAATTAAATTCTTCCTGCATGAAACACTATCAATGAAGTGTGTGAATCCTACAAGGAAACAATCACGAGTCACCACGTGAAAGCCGACCTTCAAAGTATTTTTTCATTAATCTGTTTTTATTTCTTTGCATTTATTCTCACATTTAATGGGGCATTGTAAATCTGGAATATCCTGATTTACTTATCAAACTTGTAATCAGTGCCTCATAGTTATCACTTGTCACTCATCCCATGATGTATTTGAATAATTTTCCAAACGTATATCTGAGCTTTCTTCGTGTTGCCATGTTGTTTAGACTGGCTATGAAACTGAAACAGCAGATGTGGGATGTTAATCTAATGCGCGTGTGGATTAACAAGATGTTTTCTGTGCATGACCTGTCATTACCAAAGAATTAGATCATCCAGAGACTTCAAAACACAATAAAGCTGAAAGCTGCCTGAAAGTGAATCACAGCCGCTGAGCAGATCATTGAGTGGACCAGAGATAAGGAGACCTCTCAATGCAAATGAGCAGAGCTTAGCAAACACCTTTACTTAAGGTAGATGAGTCTTTATACGGTCACGTCCCACGACTAGTGAACCTCCGCTCCTGGGCTGGAAAGCATTTTGGAATAAACTTCTGAGGACTTTGGTAAGAGCGCTTTGATTCTGTTCTTCAGGTGGTGATGTTACATTTTGCCTTCATGGTTGTTCTGCAGGCTGAGACCTTGAATTTACTGAGATGCTGGTGCTGGTGTCAGACTTGGTGAGAAGTAAAAGTGACTGATAGCAAAAATAGACAAATGTAGATGTTATGTGTGATGCTGAACTGAGAGTGAAGCTGTTAAAGTCCCGAGTGTTGGTTCAAAACGAATCTTAATGCAGTGATTGAGGCTTGAGGCCTGTTGCTTCTGTGTCACTCAGAAGTCAAACAGTTCAGCAGCTGTACTCTTTTCTTACAGTTGCTATTGTGGACGACCTCAGCGACACTCTGTTCATACACGTCACACACCGACAGTATCGGTCATGTGTAAAGCAAGGAGTTGTCACCAGTGTGACTGTGAAACGTCTTGTCTCCTCATGTGATCAGATGTGAATAATGACTAAAAGACTCCTTGAACGAGGCAATAAAATATCCAAGAGATTGAAATTCTCAGAAAATAATGACAACGACTACTAAAGGAGCAGGTTGGATATTCACCACACTTGATTTATTTTTAATCGATTAAGGAAACTATAATTTTTCCACATGTGCATTTTGTTCAATAAAGTCACTTACTAATAGCAAGTAAATAAAAACAGCTGACTGACTCAAAGGCTCATAGATTTGGTTATGGCATCTAAATTAGCCATGTACAATAAATCATATATAATTATCAGAAATATTGATGGCTGTACTGTGCTATGTTATCTCCAGTCATTAAGCACACACAGACGTCATGATGAT
>OMLP01028636.1:0-17963 GCA_900302685.1 Spondyliosoma cantharus | reverse complement strand
ATCCGAGGTCATAGCTCCGGGATGCCAGACTCTGATAGCACGCAGTAACAATATCTGCACTTTTCAGCGTAATGGCCGTGCTTAAAAAGTAGCCTCTGTTCGAAAATGTTCAGAGCCGGGGGGGAGTTCGAGCCCAGAGAGGCCCTCAGGTAATGCCCTGGGACACCTGATACAGGTAACCCCCACATACTTCCCCTTCATTGTCTTTATCTGTTCCCTTTCCTCTCTCGCTGTCTCCGGATAGCAACAACACCTGAGACAAAAGTCAGCCAGGATGAAAGGGATATTCTCTACATGCTACTGTGGAAAAGCACCAGATCTTTCCTCTATATCTAACTTCGCCGACTCGTCCAGCTGTGCACAGAGAGGTCATCTCCGCCACATTCACCCACAGAGTGACTCCAAACTTTCCCCTCTCCACTTCGGGGGAAAAATGTAAATATTTCTGCATATCTCAAAACTAAATGAAGAGGTTTGTTTGCTCTCTAAATCTGCTTTTCGCGTTGAAAACAGGTCTTTTTTTCCTCTTTTCTTTGCAACCTCTGGTGTTGTTTTTCATCCAAAAAGCCATCATCACTTGCCGGTTCTAGTGTCGCAGCAGGATAGGGAAAGCAAAGAGAGTGTGAGACCCCGTAAAGGAAACACACGCTTGTTTTGTCTCACTGTGGTTTTCCCATCTGCCACGTACGGGAACCTTGATAACAGAAGTGACTCTCAGATTCCTCCCGAACACTTACTTTTAAGAGCTCAGCGCGTTTTCCTCCGAGAATTGCCGGAAAAAACGCTGTATTCTGCAAAGCAAGTCATGTGTATCGACTGCCAGACTTGTTGTGAATGAGACCCTGGGCTGCATGGCGAGGGCGGGGTTGTGAATGAAAGAATGAAAGGAGGGTTTTTTCTTTTCTTTTCTTTTCTTTTTTTTGACTCACCGACCCATAGAGCTCTCCTTTCTCATTCATGCCGAGGTAGAGTCCAGCGTCCACCCCTCTGATGCTGACCAGACCCACTGCCAGACTGATGAACTCCAGGATGCCTGAGGTCAAACAATGCACCACACACACACACACACACACACACACACACACACACACACAAAGAGAAATACAGTCAGGTAAACCCACAAATACACACAGCGACAAGTGGATGTGAAATATGCTCCGGTTAACTGATTTTGTGCCTTTTAAGTCTAATCTTCCCACGAAAGCGAGGCATCTTCTCGCATCACACCAGACTCCATTTGAAAAACTGCTGTTTTAAGGCCAATAAATAACTTTTTTTTTTCTTTCATTGATTACAGCAGAAAAAGACAAATGGGTTTGGTGAGAGGAGGACCAGATGTAGATTTCTTTGATTTCCTCGCTTACGTCTTTTATAGTCGGGTCCACAGAACATATTTCATTCGCTCAATCAAGAGTGGCTTGTGGCGTCTATAAATATGCTCATCCTGTCTTTAGAAGTTCCCAACTGGCTACTAATACAGACCGAGAAGTGACTTTTATGACGCTGGGATGTGGGTTAGCAGTTGTTTAGTGGGCTGCTGACTCACAGGAAGTTACAGTAAAGTTGAACATGCACTTCAAAGGGGCCAGGGGGAACAACCGGTGAAATTAAAAGCTATTGGCTGTTGTGATGCAGAGGTTAGTCAGAGAGGATCCAGCTGGCTGTGCTGACTGACTGACTGACTGACTGGCAGGCAGGCAGGCAGAGGCCAGCTTACAGCCACCTGGTCCCCATCTCATCGACCTCATCTGATGCCAGAGGATGACAGAGAACATCCCTCTAATTTTTCTTTTTTGCGGGTTGAACAGTGTGTTTCATATCCCTCTAATCAAAGCCACGTCCTCTCCCTGACAAAGACCTTAAAGCTGAGTGAAGCCAGGAACAAACACGGCGGACCACCCATCCCTGTAAACCGGCTCGTCTTGGCTCCGATCTCGAACATTTGTCGGTCATGCTTTAATTTCGGGTTATTCCGCGCGCCCGGCCTGCACCTGCGAGATGACTGCATGGACATGAGGCGCGACGCATGTTGCGTATCTGCCCTCTGACCTCATGTGTTTATCGTCTCTTGTCCTCCTGCCTAGCCGCACCTCGCTCCGTTCACTTTCACGGGACCGAGTCTGCGAAAGTGCCGGTGCGAGGTGCTTGTTTGCGGCTGAGCAGAAGACACCTGCCCCCCCCCACCTCCCTCACCTCCCTTACGCGCAGAAGGGATTACCAGATAAAGCTGCGTGGCGCTGCTCCGCTCTGCGCCAGGTGACAGTGTGACGCACGGATGCGTGTTCACGGGGGACGCGCGGCAGGAAAGAGTCGCTTAATTACAGATCTCTCTCACCTCACACAGTGTTGGAGCGACGGCAATGGAAATGATCCAGATTGCACTATAGTCAGTGGGAGGTATTAAAAAAAAAAAAAAAAAAAAAATACAATTAAGTTTGTAATAATGCTTCACCAGAGGCGACAGTTCAACTCGTTTCATTCAGACTTCTCTGGCAGAAACTGTGCGTAATAAGTAGCTCACTGTAAATCACACTGCAGGCAAATAACATGACACAATCTTCAATGTTTCGCATGTCAAAGTGTCAGGTAAAAAAAAAAAAAAAAAAAAAAAACCCCTCACCAAATCTGCTGTGGTCCTGTCTTGTCCCGTGCACCGTCCCATTGGGGAATATCTCCAGCTGGAAGCCGGTCCTGCAGTAAAGCTGCCGTCGCCTCAGGATCCCTTTGAGGTGCCCGAAATCCGTCGGCGACCCCCGCTGCAGCCTCCCTTCAATCTGCCCCAGCCGCTCATTCAAGCCCACTGGAGACTCCGGCAGGGGCATATTCCCGAGTGCAGGAAAGCTTTGTAAATCCAAGTCGATTGTCCCCAGAAAACTCCCGACTTCTGCCATTGTGTGCACAGCTGTCAGATTAAGCGACGGCATTTAAAAACGATGTACGGTGACTCAAGCGGGCTGAAAGAAGTTGACACAAGTCCGGTCCATGCACGCACTAAGCGTACCCAGCGCGCCTCCCGAGTCACACGCGTCCCCCCCTTCACTTCTTTATTGATCGTCCTCCGCTGCAATCATCAGTTTGATATCTCTGTTTATCAGATGGAAGGACTCTTGTTATATACATACTCGCCACGCATTCTCACATTGGATATTCAAACACAAGCCACGCCTGGCTGGCATCCCTTCTTACGCGCATCAGTTCCCTCTTACTGAACGCGCACTTATTCAGTCCAACTTTTTTAACCGCTGATCTACAAGTTTCCGTCTCACCAAAGCTCTGTCTACTTCCCGAGCCACCACATCCGAGAGTCCACAGTTGTCCTTCTCTCAGAGCTCCTGCGCTCCTGGTCGCGGTCCGAGGCTGTCTGACAAAAACCACATCGCCCATCCAGGGGGAAGGGGAACCGTGGCAGCAGTTAGCGGTGCGCTAAAAACGCGAGATGCTAGATGCTGAGAGAACCATCACTGGTGTTTGCACACAAATGGAAGCTGACACGAGTGCGAGAAGCTCTCATAAACTGTGACAGCCACTCCATAATTTAGCCCTACTCTGGCTGGATATTTTTTGGTCACACCATGCTGCTCTGGGAGGGGGGAGAAGAAAAAAAAAAAACAACAACTGAAAAACCACAAAACATCGAGCGAACGTTTTTCCCCCCCAAAACAACCTGTGCGCAATCTCAGAGCAACCTCCAACCAACCTCCCGCACAAGTGTCAGTGCCAACCGGTGCACTTGGAGGTTTTTTCATGAGAACATTTTCTCCACCTCCTCCTCCTCGTTGGAAGCAGGTGCTTCCTCGCCCCTCTGCACAACGTTTTGCAATGTGCTCCAACGAACCGGCAGCTTAACCACTTGTACTACTGGCAAGGGGGAGAGAGAGAAAAAGAAAAGGAGAGCGAAATCCAAATGCTGATGACGTGTGGATCAAATCTGACTGAGGGCAGAGACTGTATGAATTTTTGAAGTCATCAGAGCTGCTTTGAGATTGTGTGTGTGTGTGTGTGTGTGTGTGTTTCAAACATTAATCCCCTAAAATGTTGTTTTCCCAGTGTTGATCCAAACGAGCTGCTGCCTCTGCTTAGTAATTATGTAACTACATGAAAAGGAGAGGAGGCACCGCACACTGCGAGGAGAAAGAGTTACAGGTATATATTTAACGACCTCACTGCCATAATTTGAATTTTTGTGACATTTTCTGAAAAGATGATCACACGGCTCGCGCGAAAAATCCTAATCTGAAAAGTAGCGACGGCTGACGAATAAATATAGTCGCGCTAAGAGTCAAACGTTTCCCCTCTGAATTACAGTGAAGTGCCTCAAAAGGTTAGTTAAAGGATGAGTTTGCCTAAAAAATGAAAATTCAGTCATTATCTACTCGCTCCCGTGCCGATGGGAAGTCGGGGGAAGTTTCTTCGCCCACGAATCATTTATGGAGTTTCGAGGCGTCGGAGCGTTCTCCTAAACAACTGACGCAGCTGGGGACTTGTTTTAAAACTTCCAAAAACAACTGAAGGAAAACAGAAAATGGCTCCATGCAGCTCGTCCGCCGTAATCCAGGTCTCCGGAGGCCCCCGGGATCCCAAATTGGTTTGAAAAGATTGTAATTTACATTCTTTTTAAAGCAGAAATCTTCACCGTAGCCGTTTTTTCAACGCTGGTTCGCCGTGAAGCTACAAATTATTAACAAACCTCACTAATAGACCTTTCATCAGCGCCGCGGTGAGCAGATGAGGACTGAATTTAGTTTTTTGGGTTGAACTTGGGTGAAATGTCCTTAGTTACTCTCCACCGCCGCCTGACACCTTCACGTCTCCGCCTCCTCCTGTCAGCTGAGGCCAAGCTACCTCCACCGATGTCGAGCATTTTGATGTTTCAGGTGCTCGGTGAGCTGTGCCATCATGCACATGAAAGAGAACACAGAGAAAAGCCACAACAGGAATAATGAATAATAGGTGTAATTTATGATTGAATGGGGATTTTTTTGCATCTCTTCTGTGCACATCGGGGCGACGGGTCCCAACTTGTGACTTTGCAGGAAGAAGAAGAAGAAGAAGAAGAAGAAGAAAAAACAAAACATAAAAAAACGCAGCTGTTTCGTGGAGACTTTATTTCTGTGTGAGGAATCATAATGAAAACAAACTCCAGGAGTGTTTTAATTAGTTCACTGTTCTTGAGATATCAGTGACAGCGGGACAGGCAGGGGAGGCATGATTACATCAATAACACCATTTAACTATTAGGCATGTTATTTTAGACCTCCTTCAAGCTGCTTGTGGAAAACCCCGTCCTTGGGGGGAGTTCTCACCTCAGAGCTGCTCATCTCAGGCAGCGGCAGCAGCATGCAGCAGCCTCCCCTGTAGAGAGGTGGGATTTATGACAGGGCCTCGCTCCCATGAATGGTGACAAATAGTATGTTGAAATTGCCCAAAGTATGTATGATTGTTTTGATGTCACTGTCGGGCTTTGATGAATTTCTTGGCTTCTTGTTTTTTGGCTAATTCATCAACTTCTGCGGTGGCGGCGCAATCTATTTTGAAGCAGATGTGAGCGGCTTTCAGTGGGATACAGTATGATTGACCCTCCAAAGCACGCAGGCCTTTTTTCACTGCTACTAATTATGCCACTATAAATCTTACGGGTGTGTCACGGCTGCATTGAAGTCAGAGGAGGGACAGTGGCTTTCAGCTGGTGCGGGATATGAAAGGTGGTGGGGGTGATGAATGCCCATGGGCCTCCGCTTGATGAATTGGGCAAGGGGTTGACGAGGAGTCAGGGATGGTCAGGCTTTGTGCGAAACAGACGCCAGGGCCCTCGCTGCAGAAGAGGATGAAAGGAGGATTCGTCTCAGCTAAAAGGGTGGAAGGAGAGGGATTCAAGAAAAAGATAGAAGGGGAGAAAGAAACGAAAGAGACGGAGCAAGTGAAACAGAGTAATAGAAAATTAAAAGGAAACACCCAACCCCCTTTTTTTCTTCCCTCCTCTGAGCATGTTCTGACTTTTACTCACTGTCCATCTCCTATTTACAAAACTGAAATCAATCTTAGAAGCCTATTAAGTGTTAGAATAAAAAATCTAAAGGTGGTAAATTTCGATTTCATTTTATTTTATTATTAGCTATTAGAGCTACATCTGTTGCTGGTCAGCTATATTTTATAGTTGACATGGCAGATTTATGGCTGCAGACACACGCACACGTACACACACACACACACACACGCATGCACGCAAAATCCAGAGTTAAAATGTTCCCATATGCTGAGAACCTGCAGAGGATACAGAAATGAAGATAATGACCTCAAGTGCATGGCTGCAGCTTTGAAGTCGCTCTCCCACGAGTCACAGCGGGAGAGTCGGAATCGAAAATGAAGTTACACTTGTGGCGGGGACTGAGGGCTAATAAGTGCCTCACCTGTTTGTTTGCATTAGACAAACTTCATTCGCGTCCTCTTCAGCTGACGCAGCTGACGCATCGCATTGACTGAGATGTGTTTGATTCGATTGTGGAACATGGCCCGAGGTTCTTGTCTGCGTTTTACAGTCGTTTTAGGAAATCCCCGTTCTTGCTGAGAGTTTTATGAGAAGATTGATACCAATCTCATGTCTGTGCAGTACACATGAAGCTAAATCATCCAGCTGGTTAGTTTAGCTTAGCAATAAAGGCTGGGATCAGGGGGAAACAGCTGTACGAAAAAGCTTGGATCAGTTGTCAGTCAACCAGAGGAGGCTACAGGGAGTTACTACCTGTTGGGGTGTGAAGCTTGAGCGCTGGGATAATGTTATAGGTTGCAGGTTGTATGAATGTAAGGAATCTGACAAATTGTTCACTTACTGGTTGAGTAGCAACTGAAAAGTAATTGGAGAATGAAAATCTGGTGGGAATTTGGGCCATAATTTGAGGTAAAACCACATTTTCGATAACCCATTAGCTGACATTAGCATTCAACCACTTCTGAGCTAACACTACTGTTTGATTACATCCAGCTTGTTTCACTTTCAGGCTTTTATCAATGTGTCCAAGATATGGGTTGATATTATTATTATTATTATTATAGAGCTAATTCACGCCGTATACAGTCGTTATACAGTAACGTTAGCTAGGAAGTGGTTGAATGCTAACATTAGCTGTCGGTGTCCCTCCGGATCCATCGTATTTTCAGTTGATCAACGTGGAGGCAGTGAAATGACATCAATTAGTCAGATTCCCTATGTTTTGTACGGCTTGCAGTCAGAAACACAGCAGTGCCACTGTTGAGCTCTCCGCCCTGAGTGTGATGTCAGAGGAAAATGGCCGCTGATAGAATATGGTCAAAAGACTGAAACAAGAAGTAGTCTGGCATGTAACCTGCCTGTAAAACGGAATTTTGTCATTTTTTACACTTCAGTTTTCCGACAGATGAAACAACTAAAATCCAACGTGTTCATTTGTGAGCTTCCTAGGTGCCAGTTGTTTTTATTACTTATTTTTAAGCCTTTGGGCTACTTGTGTCCCCCTGTTTCCCGTCCTTATGCTAAGATAAGCTAACCAGCTGCTGGTGATCGCTTCATATTTGACAGGCAGAGTAGTTTCAATCTTCTCATCTTACTCTCGGTAAGACAGTGAATAATCATATATCCCTGACTGTTAAACATTTCCTTAAAACGTGTTCTGTGGTGTTGTTGCTTTTTGTTTGTGTAATTCCTCAAACAAGATGCTGAAAAATTCTTGTAACAGTTCTCCTCCTTTCATACTGGTTGTAGTGGAGCCAGCTGCAGCCTCCCTCTCTCGTGATGGATGCCCAGTTTAGACGAAGGCCTCCTGCTGCTCCTGATGGCTCACATGTAATCACCAGATCTGGGATCAGGTTCCTCGAACCCCTCTTAACCTCAGCTGAGTGCGGGCATGAAGAAACGGCTGACTCAATGTCAGCAGCTATTAGGAATGAGAGCTTGTATCTCATACCACCCGGTTAACAAGGCCACTAAAGGACTCGGAGCCGTGCGTCTCCTCCTGGCTGGAAAAGCAGCACAACAAAGTGTAAAGACCGTTGAGTGTAGCTGCAGAGCAGAGCTCCAAACTCCCAGTGAGAGAGAGAGAGGAGAGAAAGGACATCATCTGTTCTTATTTTACCTTTTGTCAAGCCGCATGTGGAAAATGATCTTCACTGTGAGTTATTTGCAGAGCTGGATTCCGTGTTATTTCATTCCCTAGCAGAGACATAACAGAGAGGGTCTCCTCTTTCACGCAGGTGGTCCTTCGGCCTTGTTCAAGGGCGCTGTGTGTGCGCTGGGGCAGGGGTGGGAGGGTGCACAGGAGGGGGGAGGCAGACAGATGCATGCGAATTTAGGTAATGGTGTAACATTTCAGCGCATGCTTTCCTTGGCCACACCATGTAAAGATAGTGTTAATTAATTTGTTTGCTTTGCTTTCAAGCACTAACAAATGGAGTCCTCCAGGTTTTGAGAAGCCACTAGTATGCAAGGAACACGGCCTAAAACCAACATTTGTTGTACAAATTGCTTGCATATGTTGTTGGGAGAGGGAAAAAGATCCTTGTCATGACACACCAGCAGAGATGTCCCACTGTTTTTTTTTTTTTTTAACTCGATGGGAAAACCGTGGTCGGAATATTTTAAGTTTGTCTCCAACATTTTGGTTTAGCAGTTAATTATCCGTACTCCAAACTTGTGGTCTAGCTGTTCTCATCAGACGGCTGATTTAAATATAAACTGGAAGGCTAAATGCTGCATTTCATGGTGCAAACTTCCCACTTATCCATGATGTAAAAAAGGGGTTTTAACCTGTTTTCTTGCTGATTCTTATGGGTACTGCACTTAATCATCAGTGAGTTGACATCTTTGGGTTTGTACAGCAGTGATGCTGCTAATGAGTCTAATTAACTGCAGCCTCATATCGGTCTGCTCGTACTTCGCCTGAGCGATGTTCCACCTGTCCATCCACGCTGATGACTGAGGGGCGGTGTAATAACATCAATAACAGCTCAACTACGGCTGCGGTCTGACGTTAGAGAGTGTATATGCGTGATCATGATCCTGTCTGATGAGGGAACAGGCCCTCAGAGCGAGACTATTATTCTTACAACAACACAGAGCAGGAATCTACCCTCAAACAGATGTTAGGAGCCCTTTGTAGAGCCTTTGGCTTTGAGCCCAACCCTACCTATCTGCACAGCTATTTACATGGCAATCCAGCTGCTCAGTCTCTCTCTTTTTCTTCTCCTCTCTCTTTTCTTTTTCTTCTGCCCCCTCGCTCTGCCTGCGACCATACATTTACACCCCCCCCCCCTTCTCCCCTCACCGTTTGAAATCAAATACCCGCTCTCATATAAACTTTGATCAATCAAACACACTAATTTGTTTAGCTGAGGAGACAGTGACATACTGATGCAGGTTCATTTACACAGAGATGAAAAAGGCCAGGCATCCCGTATCTCAGAATATCTCGCTGCTGACGCAAACCTTTACTCCCCACTTTATATTTAGTCATTCGCCTTCACAGAAAAGCCAAATATATCCCCAAAAATTTCTACCTGCTATGCTGAGTTATTGTCCCCTCCAGTCCAAGCAGATGTGGGAGGGAAGGATTTATAATGATAACTGTTCCTGGAATCAGAGTTTATATTTGCTTTCTCACTTATCTTGTGAGGTGATGTAAAATGCTTTGCACTTCTATTTTAGCCAGCGTGGCCTTTGATATGCACATACCTCCAGTAAAGTCATTTATTTAATTTTATTTCACTCGTCCATCATGTTCAGAGTACTTAAGGGACTGTACACGAATGATTGGAGGAGGCAGAGGGGCTGAACCTTATGTTTCTCTTCATAAAACAGAAAGGCCCTCCCCAGCATAGATACATTTTTCTTTGGGCACTCCCCTTGAATGAACTTTCCTTAATATCGTTATTAGGGGGAAAGTTTAGATTTCTACATATACATATTTTTTTCCTTCAACCTGTGTTGCTGTTCATGCATCTAGATTCTTTTGATGTGAGTTGTCGAGCTGTGGAGTTATTGGCCATTGAGATGTCTGCCTTCTCTTGAATATAAAATCCAACAGCAGTGTCTCTGAAGGCAGAAAGTGTTCACCTACTCATGAACAAGAGTTTTGTAATTGTGACAATGCAGGACGTAAACATTAATGGTGTCCTCCTTGGCTGAGTTCTAACATTAGTTAGCTTAGTTAGCTAGCTTCACGTCCATGAGTAGACGAAACTGCTCACAAGGCCGGTGGATTATCTTGAGTAGCAGGATCATGATACCACTGTGGAATGAGACATTGCTGTTGAGTTTTTCAAATGTATTTTTTATTTTTGGCACTTCGGGCACCACAAAGGGAGTGCCATCTAGTTTCATTTTACTCGGAGAGGGCAGACATCTTTATGGCCATCAGTTCCAAATCGCACCAAGTTACACCGAAACAGTCGAGATGTATAAACAGCACCGCAGGTAAGAGGAAAAATATCTATCTTCTTTTTTATTTTGAGATGAACTGTCCCTTTAAATTTTGCAATAAATCTCACAGGGGAAGACAAAAGTAAAATTTAAATCTACCATGAGATTTTCCCAGTTTGACATTTCCCTTTAATAACTGTGTCCCTAAGAACAGGAGCCAGACTGTAGCTGACGTGTGGACGGACTATATTCATGACTGTATTTATCCGCTTATTTAGGACCAACCCCTGAATGTGTCGCCTTTGTGTGGCCCTGACATTTAACTTCATTATTCTCATTATCAGAGCCCTTACAGTTTAATAAAAGTTACAATGACTTAAACGATGCGAAACAGCACTGAGTTTTCCAGGACGGATCTGGTCCTCATTAGCAGGCCGCTCTGCGACATCATTATCGTCCGTTGATAATTAGACAAGCAACCTTCATGCAAATGAAAGGAAATTAAATCAAAGTCCGCTGGGGCCCTGAAGCTGGCTGGCTCGTCAGTAGAGGGTGCTGATGTTTTCCCCTCTCAGAGCCCGGCCAACAGCTCAGATTGCCTCAGAATCATGCAATGTCACGCTATGACAAATGGAGATACATTAGTTAATTAAAGTGGGGAGTTCAGAGAGGGGTGACGCAGGTCGTCCTCTTCTTGCCTTCATTCTTAAAACATTCCTTGTGTCACGATGCGAAAGCAGAGCCGCCGCCAACTCTCTGACTCCCCTGGCGTGATTGGATGACTTCTTTCTCAGTTTCTGTAATCAAGGCCGCTTCGGCTTCTGACGTAGTTTTTTTTTGCTGTTACTCTCCCCTGTTGTTGACTTAAGCAAAGCTCAGATCTGGTATATTAGTGGAGGTAATTTACTGTCTATAGTGATTTACAGTTGGGGGCTATTGTGTGGGCCTGTGCATGTGAATGCTTAAGGCTTGTTTACCAAATAGAATTAACAGAAGGCATGCTCACGGACATTAAGCAGTTTCTCTACCAGCGATGTTTCAATCGACCTCAAGTAATTTTTGGCAAATGAGGAAATGCCAAACCAACTTAATGGGGGCAGCGGGTTCATTGTTGATGATCTGTATTTGGAGGCTAAAATGGAAAAGAAAACAGAGAAACCCACTGTTTTCATCTGAAGTCCGTCTTTGATGTTATGGGGGTGAATAGTTGTTAGGTTGAGACAGTCTCTCTGCTGCCAGAAACAAGGCTGGAGGCTGAGACAGGTGCACCGCGTTCATCACATCCTGATGGAGGAGACTGAGGGCCAAGATGTTGTTCTCAACATGTTGGAAGTGTTTGTTAACAGATGGAGACATGTGCTGGCAAACGTTACCTCACTTTGTCCAAAGAGAGGGGAGAGAAAAAAGGATGGGGTGGGGAGCAGTGTTTTAATTTCCAATGGCACGAAGGACGGAGAGAGAGAGAGAGAGAGAAAGAGAAAGATAAGAGAGAAATCGCAATGAAATTAAATATAACACACAGCAGTAGGAGAGCAAGCACAAAAACCTGTAATACACTTTTATTTTAACTGTCAGTCTAGTTTGAGAGAAATTATATGGGACTTGGTATATTCCCAGGTTTTGACTGTAATATCCAGCCGCAAATTGTGCAAAACCACAAGCAGGTTAAGGATTTTCCCTCAGGAATGTATTTTCTACCCGACGTCTGTCATACTTTTCGAGCGTGTCTCGGTCACATATGTTCCTCCGCAGTCCACTCCTCCTATCTGTGTTTGTATCGCAGCTTTATTTCTCTTGTAAGGTCATGCAGCTACAGCTGGCATCAATATGGCAGGGCTTTTTTTCTGTCTGAGTCCAGCGCTGGAAAGTTATATTCATAGGGCTAATCAGTTTAAAAGATAATGAAAACAGAGATTGTTTACAAAGATTAGGCCCTTGGAAATGGAGTAATCAGTGCTTTGAAAGGGCACTGACAGCGGCAGGCTGGATTACTGTCTGTAGAAACTGAGCAACGCTGCTCGAACTCTCCATCTCTAACAAGCTCTCGGAGCCCTGATGTCATCACAGATAGAAGATAGAGTACCTTATCCTCCACTCCTCTCCATTTGCTCCTCTTTGCTGGAATGAAATTACTCAACACGTAACAGATGGGGCACCTGTCAGCCAGATGTGTTTGAGTAATGAACAACGTGTAGGATGAAGTAAGCGTTTTGACAAAAATGTCCACAGAAAAATTAATCATGGGCTTAATTTCTTCACAACCCCGTTTTTTAATAAACTGTATGATTTATGTGGCAACCGATTGATTTATATCAGAGCAGAGAGGCTGGATTACTGTAGGAAAGTCAACGAAGCTCATGATATATTTGTAACATTTCACGCTTTCGTAAGCATATGGATTATATACTTACTTTGAAATAAACCACATTAAGTTCAGGCCAACTGTTGTGTTTATCCCTCTTGAGGTTTTAATTTGTGTGGCTTACATAGTGTTGTTTGTTGGCTGAGCCATTCGATCCGGTTCCCATTTTATTGATTGGACAGACACATGGGGCCCCAGTTTAATTGGGGAGGGGTTCCCTCATAAGAGCTCACCCCAGCAGAGCCAATAAAGTAATGATCAGTATCTCAGATCTCATCTCAGCGAGGGGGGAGGAACATATGTTTAGGATTTGGACTTATACATGGTTGCCCCCTTCACCAGCCAAACACAACTTGTCTCCTCTCACAAACTGGGCGCACAGTGTGAGTATGAATGTAGCAACATGTCTTCTGACGGAAAAGATCTGGGAGATGGATAGATGCATGGTTCGTGTCCAAGAAGATAGTGGGTGTGATGTGCCAGGACGAGAGGTAGAGCAGCTCGTTTTTGGCTCAGGATTTGACTCAACATTTGGCTGTTCTTGAGCCTTTCCTCTCGCTGTTGAGGGAAAGGAAAGGGGGACACCAGAACTGAATTCCCACCTCAATTCTTGTAATTTGTGAGCATTTTCTGCTTTTATGAAAACGTTAGAGGTCGTTTAGGAACAAGCAGAACACAGGGCGAAAACAAGTGTACTCGGTGGCTTTGTTCTGGTCGGGAAGACTTAAGGGAAGGGATTCTTCTGGAGAGAAGACGATGGGTGTGAATCTTTTGTCTCGGTCTGAGTCCACTTTTGGCGACGAAGCGCTGTCAGTTGAGCAGCCCAGCGAGGCTAACCCCCGGCCCCTCCGCCTCTGACCAATGGCTCTGGCATCTTCGGCTCTGGCACTGCAACATCCTGGGGGAATCTTTATTCTGATCAGAATACAGGGCAGAAACCTCCTATAAAGTCACACAATAAAGTGAAACAGAGAAACTCTGGACTTCACTGGAGAGGGGACAGATCACCATAAAAATGCAATTTATCTTCGGGGATTGAACTTTCACATATCACACTGTCCTATTTTTCCTACAAGATACCGTTCTGTACTTCAACAAAGAGCAAGGAATTCACTTTTTTTCTGTTCCTGCTGCTGCTGTCACATCTTAAGCCATCTTAAGACTGATGTAAAGGTTTGGGTTTGTAAAGCCCTGCATGTATTCCAGTGGTATCCATTAGTGTAATGCTGTTGTTTAGGAAATATGGCCATTGATTGTGGAGGAGACTCTGACAGTGTACTTGACAAACAGTCGGCTGATCCATTTCCTTCCCAAAGGGGAATGACAGGGGGGCTGCCTTTGCAGCGAGCGGCCCCACTGTGCGCCTATAAGAGCTGAGAGTTGGGTGGTCTGTCCATCAACGGCAGATTTGGGGTTAGGCCTGAGAAAAGCAGCTCACCCATATCGGTTTCAAAGAGTGAAACCCAAAGCGCCGGCCGCTCTCTGCCCGCTGCAGCCGTATATGCACAAAGACACCTGTTGTTCGGCTCTCCTACAAAGGCTTAATCAATTTAGGTGTTTGCAGCCAAACAAACACAAATGCCATCTTCCATTCAGTTTGTTGAGTTTCACCTGATTAAAAAAATGTACATGTTTGTTTTGCTCTTGGCCAGTCGCAGTGATTAGATGCCAAAGCGCTGATTACCCACAGTTTGTAGCGTCGGGTCTCACAATACTGCAAAGCCATTCGAGCCAGATATGATTTTCCATCCACTGTGAATAAAACAGAAGTGCAGCGCTGAGCAGTAGGTCGCACGTAGTGAGGTGATAAATATTCTGAGCAGGAGGAAACTGCAGCGCTGCAGGAGACCGGGATGTAATCGCTGTCCTCAAACTCACAGGAACTCCCACAGAAAAGGACTCTTCCAAAAACTTCTGGCTGCTGTGGTGTGTCAGAATTATGACTGATAACCATCCCTTACAGACATTTTGATTCATGCTGAAGAAATCAAAATGGAAAAGTGTATTTTCTCGTAACACACCAGGGAATTCATTTCAGCAAAGCAAAGCCAAGCTGAGACGATGTTTGCTTGTTGTTATTGCAAAGACAACATGGTTCATGGCTGCTTGTCCCTCTTACTTCTTGCTTTTTTATAAGAAATGACATGCACAGTAATTTTATTGATTATCTTTGGTCAACACTAGTCGATTGTATTTCTGCTCTGGGGACATGTCGGCGTCGCCAGCTAGTGAAGTCCAAAGATGAAACTCTTATTCAGCAAATCAAATGAAACCTAGGTTTGACAGTGTTCGGCTTAAAAATCAAGCAGCATTAAATACATTTACAAACACATGTTTTCAGGCATCTTGTAGAAGCTTCGTTGCGCTTTGCAGATCTATAACTTGTCCAAATATTTGGAGAGTTTGCATTAAGAGCGCCTTTCTTCTACTTCAATTAGAGACATTTATTTCAATAAACAAGGTTGTAATCTACAATTAACTTTGTGCAGTGAAGTGTAAATCCCTTTTCCTCCCCTCTTGCTGGTGTAAACATGTCAGGTACAGCGCAACTGACTGAAAAAAAAGAAAGTGGGAAGCCGACGGCAAAGGATAGCAACAAACTATGATCCAACAGCTCAAAGACGGTCAAAGGTAAAACAATTATTTTCATTGGAGTTAATATAATAAGAAAGCCTAATCTCACTCCTGCTGGCTGCGTTTCTGATGCCTTTCAATCGAGTAGTCAAACAGTGAACAATTAAGAGAGACTGAGGGTTGCTGAGGAATGATGGGATTGGTTTCTACCTAAATCTTTCCAGTAGAGGGGAGGCAGATATGAATAGCTGTGGTAATTTGATGAGGCGCTGCCTCTCTTCTGGGATCACACACTGAGAAGAGGCCTTGTTTAAGTGCCAAATGGATTTATGGAATCAAATAGAAGTTTTCATTTCCTTGTTTGAGTCGACGTGCAAGGGATTAGAGGGGGAAAAATGTGGGCAAAGATAAAAGTAGTTATCAGACACACTGTGGTGGAACAAAGGCTCTTTGGTTTACCTGTCGCTTGTTCAGATTTTCCATTTTCCTTTGAACAGTGTCTTTATGAAGCACTGTTGGTTTGGAGAGTCCAAGAGGATTAAGTTTTTTTTTTTTCCAACTGAAAGTTTAGTTCAGTTTATTTATTTCCGCAGGTAACGAAACACAAAACATAAAACATTAAAGGATTGAAAATTAATTGAGCTGGTGAGATATTAAGCTTCAGGAGTATCTTGTTAAAAAGTGATAAATCAACTTAAATCAAACAAAGATGATCATTGCGCAAATGCAGTAATAAATCATGATATAATAAATTGAATTGATTTATTGGTAACCGCAACACTACACTGTATGTTCTTTGTCTGCTTGTTACTTAAGTGTTGACCATTTGGCTTTAAAATGTTCTAATTTATGGATTACAAAATTAAGATATTAGTACTCTTAAATAGTAGCTCTGTTATTTTAAGCTACTTTTCAAGGTGCAATATGTAAGAAATGGGAATCATGCTAAAACAAATTGGGGGGCCAGCATTTGACCAGAGTGAATGCTAAATGCTGCCACTAGCTAGTCAGCTAAGTTAGCCGTGCAGCTAGCGGTCCAGACTGTGAGCTTGGGGACCAGGTGAGTGTTGGTGTTTCTACTGCTCACAAAGGAGCTTGGACCCAGGACAGGGTGAGGCCAGCTGGTTAGTGTGCTAAACATCTCTGCAACATAAGTGTTATTTCTGCACATTCTGTCGATCATTTTAGTTAATTTTTGAATGTTTTCGAATAAAATTCTCACACATTCTAGGTGCTGTATCGTAGATTCACCATGACCTGGATGATTGAGAACCTCCATCAACTTCTCACACATTGCACCTTTAAACTGTGTCCTGCTAGATGTGTAATACTAGTGCGCAAATATTTAAGACTGTTATGTAATGACTGCCTGTTTTTAAACAACACTGCCCTCTTGGCCACTTCTGTGTGGTTACAGACTCGTGTTCACATCTTTAGTCTATTTTACAATCCAGAGTTGGAATCAAACTCTCACTCAGACTGCTCTTTGTGGTTTCAGGGGGCACAGGTTCAAATCTGTCACTTTGAAAACACAGCAGCCGTTTCTTTTGAACAGCTACTTATGCATAGAGATGAAGCACATGTGTATGTTTTCAGCTTTTTGTATGCTTTCTTATTTGCGTGAAACTGGCACTCAAGTCCACAAGTGATTTGTTCTCTCCGCCCCTTTCACATATTATAAGTCTGACAGTATCCCCTGATGTTTCCAAAAAGTTAGAACATATCAATATGATCGAGAACACAGCGTCAGCTCTACCAGGCACACTAGATTGGATATGAGACTCTGTTGGCCATCAGAGAGAAAAACAGCAACTTCATCATGATGAAATATGGAACTATTTGTCATGGCATTGTGTGTATTTTGACTTTGAACATGCTCTTATTGGCTTTGGTGTGTAAGGCACAAGTGAGGTTATTAATTATCACAGTCTCTCAGCTCTAGTAAAGGCAACAGCTGCATTTCATAGAGGACTTGCAGGCAGCTTTGTATATAAAGAGAGGGACAGAAATAGACCTTTGCTCCTCAGAGTGATGTGTTTCAAACAAACCGTCATTTCATCAGAGAGCTGAGGGGACTGAGACAGAAAGGGACAAGGATGTTGATGAAGCACCTGACTGATTAACACTCACTCATCCTTCCAGTGTGTAACTGACCAAACATCAAACTTTACCCCACTTTGTTACTGTCGCTTCACATGTCAAGCTTTTACCTTTGCAGGTTACAATTATAACAGAGGCGATTTACCACAAAAAATATTGTTAATTGTTGTTTACGTTAGCTAGTGTTAGCAACATTAACCTTATCTAGCATTAGTGACATTAACATTAGTGTTAAAAACGTTTGTTAATGTCAGTAAGTTTGCTAGCTAGCATTAACAATGTTAGCTTGTGCAACAAACTGGCAACCACTTGAGGGGGTAGATGATTGGAACAACAGCGGTTAATGTAATGTACTCACAATAACTGAGTCAATGTGGACAAGTGAATCTTTCTGACAAAAAATATGAAGGTTGAGTAAAACTGAACAGGGCTACATGCTGGAACTGTTAGTGCTGCACTTTACTTGTGGAAAAGTTTTGTTAAAAGACTTTAACAAGCTGTGAGGAATTTATATTTATAATATTTCATATAGTTTTTGTT
>OMLP01028634.1:0-16756 GCA_900302685.1 Spondyliosoma cantharus | reverse complement strand
CAGAACATACTGTCAATTATTTGCATTAGTTCAGAACTAATCTAATCTGAAGAATCATCTGTTGAGAAAATATACATTTAACTAACAAAACAGTTATTTTCAGTCTTTTCCAAGTACTTAATCACTGAAATGTCTTAAGATATATATGTTTTTTTTATTGACATCATTATTAGTGGCCATTGTGAGAGACTTAACTTGAGACTTAAAGCAAAAAGAATAGGCTGGACAAGATTAATACGTAATCACTATGAAGTTAGAAAAATCACTACAAACAATAAAATGTACCGTCACCAAAAATACCACCCTCCACCAGCCTCTTTATTACATTTGCCATGATAATCTAATTATTTTAAATTATTCAGTAATTGTTTTAAGACTATTATGATACAAAATGCCATATATTCACTACTTCCCGCTTTAAAATGCTTGATTTGCGAACAATGGCCGAACTGACAAATCCTGGGACTGTCAAAATTATTGTTTGAAATAATTTAGAAAGTTTTTGTCTTTAAAAATGGTATGTATCCATTATATTAGGTCTAAATATGTCATTAACAAGAATCCAAAATATTAAATAAAACAACTTTAATTAAACATTAAAAAAGCAGTACAACATTTCATTTTCAAAACATTGGTGGTATATGATTTTATTTCAAGACACATGAAGGTCCATAGTACAGGTACAGGTCCTGGTAGTCTACCCATGATTCCTTATGCAATCATGTGAGCAATCCAACCTTACACTAAATCACTGTGCAGCAAACGGCCTTTAACAGCAAACTAGTCAGCCATATACTATTATTATTAGTAGTATTATTGAAACTTAATTTAGTTACGACTGGGTCTGTCATGTTATACCAAGATATTTTAATTAACACTGCGGTGATTCAGTGATGTTTACAAATGCTCACCTTGACTATATGCAGCTTGGGCAGCAGGTTACAGTCAGCAAGGGTCATTTCATCACCATCCAGGAAGTTGCGGTTGGAGACCTTGATGTCCTCGATGCTGTTGTGGTCGATCTCATCGGGCAGTGGTGAGCGAAGATACTCATCCAGCTTCTGCAGTGTCTTCAGAAGCCCACGCTCCAGAGCTGCAAAGAGATATAAGATATATTATACTATTAAACAGTAAAAGCAGCTTTCATTTATGTTCTATTATTTCTTCAGCATGAGCAAATACTTAATAGTGTTAACTTTCCACAGCTTTTGCTGACGCCACCTACTACAGCTGCTATACCGATATGCTTATCAACCACATGGGGGCAGCATTTCATCAAGAGACAAGCACTTGTGTGCATTATAACTACAGGGAAACTACAATCTAACACAACGCATTAGAATAGCAGCATAATACAATGAGATGCTTTTTAGGAGCTCATTACAATTTCAATGTACTGCAGTTTGTTGCACAGGTGTCATACTTTGTCCTCACCCCATATCCATCCATTTACAGATTATTCATTAATAATTAATTCCATTGTTAGAAAATATGAAATGAATGCTCGATTCACTTTTTCCACAGCATTCTTGACTTGAGAACTTATCACTGAACCATGAGATTCAGCCTCAAAATCTGTTGACACAGCTTTGGCTTTCACATCTAGCTTACCATGGTTCAGTATTTTCCCACGGTGGAGAACAGCCAACTAAAACATGACACAATATCTGAGTATTTTCTAAATACCAGAAACAATTCCACAAATTGTTTCACACAAGATTCAACAGGGTCTACGAAAAAAAATATACTACACATTTTTCATATTTTTCCAATAATATTATCTGTTGAAGTTTGTGATGTGACCTCTCTTAGAGCAGGGACCGGGGTGCATGTATCAGGAACAGGAAGGATGAGATTGTGAGTACTAGTTCATTCAACGGAGAGCTGCTCTGTGGTTTTTCCAGAGACCTCCACCAGGTGAGAGAGGGAACTTGAGGACAGGAGGAGGCTGCAGAACAAAAGCGCCGTGTTCCTGACTGAACTAGGATACCAATAAGGGCAAGGGCTACCGATGTCGCCTAGCAATCAAAGAATTCTCTACACACAATTGGAAGGTTTCTGGATCCCTGTGCTAAACCAGTGTGCCCACCCTAGTGCGTGTTTGTCAAACGGACACAGGTAACTTACCTTCATTTGCATCTGGTTTTGAGTTCTTAATGAATGCGGAAAACTTGGCGAAGATGTCCATACCAGCTGTGTTGGACTCTGGGTGTCTGGCACCGAGCTTGATGTACCTGCACACAGGTAAACATAAAGCAAGAACAGGTAAACACACACGAATGTATGAAGAGGTTAAAAGGATAGTTAATAAATTTTAAAAAAATTAACGTAACCTGTAGACAAATATTGCTAATGTTGCGCTTGAACATGGCAACTGTGGTTTATTTTGCGTCTTACATACACCACCATCCTGCTGCTGTAAATATTTACGTGTGTATATTATCATGCAGAAAATAATCTTCCACAAATGCAGTCTTTACTCCAGTTTATTTTTGTGATTTTGTTTTATGTTTCCAGCAGGAACAAACGGTCTATGGGTTGAGGCCACAGACTGGCACGGAAAGTCAGAAAGAACTGAGAAATGAACTGAAAGATTGTCGGAATTATCTCAATTTAATTCATAGCATTGAATGCGAGAATGTGCTCAAGCCACTGCAGTGCTTCTCACAGAGGTGAGAAAATACTCACTTTGGTGGGCAGAGGATATCCTCAAGGAACTCCTCAATCTTGTTGACGTCAGTTTTGACCTCGCCGTTAAAGGTGATGAAGGGCGGGTGTGTGCCTGGGGCCAGGTTCTGGAGGTCTGCAGGCTTCCTGAAAGACAAGTGAAGCAACTTTAGTGGATTGAAACAAACATAAAAAAACAAAAACATGCTTATAGGTTGCTTTTTTCTAATACATATTTGTGGATCTGACCAGTAAAGTAAAAAACATAAAAGTAATTGTGAGAAGATTCATAATTGGCCTTCTGTTTCCTGGTTAATCATGTGAATACAGTGGGTGTATATTCACTTTATAAAGTTCAAGCAATTGAGACTTTAAACCACTTTGTTTTTTTTTTTACAGCCGTCTTACTCTCGCCCTTCCATAACCTCGGCTCCGTCACTGTGTATGTCTGTCTCTATGAACAGTTTCTCACTGCGGCCTTCAAAACAGTACATTTTGTACCAGATGTCTCTGGCAGGCAGATGACACTGACACACATAAACAAAATGAGCATGTGTTGAATGAGCAGTGTGGACACAACTGACTCATGAAATCCACAGACACTTTAATCCCTTCGGTTTAGAAAGAGCAAAATACACAGCAGTGTCTCCACGGCTGTTGGAACCTAATAGACTGATGTGAGCCAGCAGACGGCGTGAATCCACTTAAACTAATGTTACAAACAACTGCATCCACCTACAGAGACTGTTTGATAGTCCGGGATTTTGGTAAGACCAATAATAATAGTGGCTCAAGTTTTAGGACAGGCCATCTAAGGGCACAAAAAAAACCCCAAAAAAACAGGAAATTACTTCAATTCTTCAGCATATAAAGAGGAAGTTCCACCCTCACCCAATGATATCACTGAAGAATGGCCATCAAACTGTCTTGGAGAATCCCAGGCTTTCATCACAGAAATATAAACATGACAGCCTTGACCCAAGAGAAGACGTGAACTCAAGGACTTATGGCAGTGACATGTGACATTCAAGTCTTCAAGTTCTACGGTCATATTTAAATACTACAATAAAATCAGCCATAAACACACACCTTCTTTTGCAATACATAGTTATTTTATGTTTACTCAAGATTAAAGACACTATATAGCACAAACCAAGAATCACATGTTCCTCTACAAAAAAAAATATATATATATAAAAAATTAAGCAGCAAGTAGTGACACCAGCTGAACAAAGGGTTGTTTGAGTAGAGAGAGGTAAACAGGCACTGCTAAGTGGGCGGACATCCTCCATTGGCTTTAACAGGATATCAGCCAGCTTTGTTTTATGTTACACCTCCTCTGCCAGGGAAAATACATGCAAATATAGCCAAAGTTGACTAGTCAAATGGGCTCTGCTTTCCTCTTTTTCGCTATATAAAAAGCCCCAGTATTTATACTCAAGTCAGTCTATTGTCTGCGTGGAGTGTGCCTGTAACAATTTTGCATTGTAACAATCTAATTTTAGTTCACTATTAAACCATTTTACCTTTGACTCACCTAAATTAGCATCTGCATCATGTGACTGCCTCATAATGGCTGCTGCAAATATATACTTAGATGTGGCCACACCTCTGATGTTGGAGCCCTAATGAAGACGTACTGCTGGAAACACCCTCTTTTATTTTAATGATTTGCCTTTAAACCCTTATCCACTTCAATAAAGGCTTTTTAATATTTCCTTTCCTCCATGTTTGACACATTTTCTTTAAATTTGAAGAGCCTGGATAGCAGGGCTCAAGACTTATGGTGTCCTGTTGTCCCGGGGATAATAGAAAATGTGTTTGGGACGAAAATAACTCTTGCCTCATATATTAGTATGTGTAACTATTGCTTAGCAAATGAAAAAGAAAACCGAGTGCTGTATGTCCTTTGCACTGTGTCTTCTAATGCTGTTACCATAGTTATCTCTATCTCACTCTCTCTTTCCCTCTCCCTCTCTCTCTGTGTAGCGCTGTGTCAGCATTAGTTATGTTAGTTTAGTTACATATTAGTCACTGGCCAGATACTAAGTTCAAGACCCAAGAAAAATATGACACTAAATAACATTTTTGACACAGTTCAATCACTATCGACAGGGGGCGCACCCCATCTTTTCCCTGATAGCAAAAAAATCTGTTTCAATTGGCAGGAGGTGAGCTGTTAGCCGATACCAGCCGGCAGGCAGCAGAGTCCTGCTGAGTGTTTGGCTGAGGAAGCTAACCGCTAAGGAGCTAATAGCCTACAGCTAACAGAGCTAATAAAGCTAACAGCTAAACAAAGCAGGACTCAGACCTAATGTCTGAGTTGTCCAACACAACAAATCTAAGTCTAACGCAACAAGTTTACAGTAGATAATGTACTTAAGTACTTCAACTGAGTACAGTTTCGAGTTACAAGTACTTTGAATGCCAATACTAACAATTAAAGATGAGAGCATAATAAAGGAGCAACATTTAGATTTTACATTTTACACAACAGAAAACAAGAATCTCTGAGTCAAACACACGTGACAAAGAGAGACCATATAAACCAGACATCCATTTGACCATGCCTGGAAAATAATCTGGCGCTTGTCTGTCCTGCCTTTAGCATAGGAAAAAACGTTTAGGGAGTATTTAGATGAATCATACACAAAAAAAAATAGAGTGGGTTTGGTAAAGAGCTCCTGGTACTGGAATCCACATGTGAAGGCATGTTTGCTTGCAGCTGGGAGGAAACATTTAAATTGCAGTGAAAATTGCAGGGGATAACTGTTTTTTGATCCCTGTGGTGAAAAAAAAAAATACATGCTGCCCATCAAAATCTAGGCAGGAAGTAAGCGGAGTGAAGAACCCTGAATAGCCTCTCCAGAGTCTGTATGTTTATTTTTCTCCAATTTTCTCCAGCCTGGGATAGGGTCATGGGAAAGCCAAATAAGCAGTGGGGAAGCAGCAATTGTGTTAGAGGTGGGGCTGGATCAAAGTGGTATGGGTGTGGGACTCACCTCTTGAGATCCACCGTGGTGACGTTGAAGACGACTCCTTTGAGCCACAGGATCATGAAGAGCCTCTGGGAGAAGGGGCAGTTCCCGATGCTCTCTCCATCACTTCCCGCCTCGAATAAGCAAGACAGATGGCAAGTTAGAACGCGTTTAGAGTAACTTTCAGCAATATACTGCAGGTACCATTCCTGAAGAATGAATGCACAAGCAATACCAGCCGTTTCTATCCTATGAAGACCGCTGAAAATTGAGTGGAAATGTCTGGGAATTAATGACTGCAAGAGCTTAAAAACATCTGGAACAGGGTTCTGATGGCACTGATAGCACTTAGCTTATAGCTGAACACAACATGAAAAAAAATGGTCCCTGCAATCTTGATAGAGATCACATCTCTGTTGCACAACCTTTATGGCCCAGAGCATTTTACTGCACTCACCCAGAGAGGGCCCATTTCAGACAATGATTCTTTCATACACATTACAGGCTGCCCTCAAATAGCCTTAAGTAGGAGAGCCGACCCCCTTGTCTTAAATGCTTCAGCACACTTCCTCTCCATTAATCTGCAGAACTACTGTCCAAGAGTAAGAGGAAACTTCTGGAGTGATTAAGACTGGGACAGCCTCTTGTTTCCTCTTTTGCTAGACTGCACAAACACAAGAGGTGAGCTTCGGCGGCGGGAATGAGATCAACAGAAGCGGCGCGTGTCCTCCAAATTAATGAATGCTCATCGTTTAGCACCAGACTGAAAATAGGGCTGATGTTGACAAGAGATATCAAGCATTAAAAACACAGTATGTAGGTTTTATTTGAGGCTGACATAAGTGATCACTCAATGGAGGATGAGAAAAAGTGACAATAGCAGTGTTTCTGTCAGTAAACAGAACGGGTGTTGTAAACTGTCAGAGATATCTCCCGTCTTCACAGCAGCCACCCTGCTCTTTGTCATGTGCTCTCCTTTCGTTCTCTCACTCTCTAAATGATCCTTCACTTCAGCTCACAGCCATGTATGGAGTGAGGAGCCTGTAGCAGAGGACAAATATGGTTTGGGTTCTGCATGAGAAGGCAGATCGACCATCTCATTTGATTAAATGAGCTTTGCGCAATATCTTAATGAAATCTGCAATGCTGGCTGATGCGCACTAATGTCTGCTTCAAGAGAACGAGAAAGAGAATTTCATTCCTAGTTAAGTCATATAATGGCCAAAATTCTGAACCATCCCCGTGGAACAGAAATTGTTGTCATTTGCTCCTTTTCATTCCTAGTGCGTCGACCAAAATGTGACTCTGCCTCTTAAATATACCAGTGATAAACTGCAACCTTTATCATAGACTGGAGCTACAGTATATAGCTGTGGATACAATGTTGAGGTATGCCACTCTCCAGACGAGGTAGGCCAAACAAGAATGCACCGTATTCATCTATTCAGATGAAGGACAAGCATGGAGGTCATTCAAGAACCCGCCTTCTGGAACGCACCTCTTCATTCGGTGAATTACTGTAGCAGAGCCTCCGTGGAACGGCTAAATATCGTTTCGACAGTCACAACGCATTAATTTTCACCTCGACATCTGTCCTGCAGGATGTGATATGCAAACCCTTGGGTCTTATATTTACATGTTTGGTGGATAATGATTAATTCTTACCAAATGGCTGACAACATTACAGAAACATTTTCCAAATAATCAGATCCTTTCTGTAACCGGAACCCAACGCCTCTTTTATTCAAGGGGAAGTCTCAATCTGAAATCATGTTGGAAAGAGTAGTTTGGAGTTTAACTAGAGGAACTGCCTGCAAGAGCTTTTTTTCCTAAAGTCATGGCTGAATATTAAACTGATTTTGACAATCTAGATGAATTACAGTGAAAACATAACCGACGGTCCAAGTTGCCCCAAAGGATTACATTGCAGCTGTGTCATGGGTACCAGCTGATCTAATGGAGCCACCCAAAAACGTCTGGCGAGCCTGAATACTTTACACACCAAAACATAGGGCCATGCACAGGGTGTTGCATAAAAACACATTTCAAAATCAGTTTTTAACTTTTGCACAAATGGATGTTTAGTGTCAGACAGGTTCTGCACTGTAAGTGGACTTTGTTCTCGAGTGTCCAGGCAGGCCAGAAGCTCCTGGTTAGTGCGAGGCTTACTGCTCTTGTCCTCTGTGTAACGCCCAGTGGGATGGCTCTGTTTGATCTGCCTGCTGGCATCCATTGTACTGTGGCTGTCCTCCTCCCCTCCCTCTGAATTCAATATCTGAAAAGCTTGGATTAGATCACTGCCTTTGTTCGGCAAATGAAAGTCCCTTTTTCGCCTTACATGATTCAATTTCTAAAATAAAGCTTCGGCCATGAAATGTTGGGGGTATCGTGGTACATGGCCATTACTAGACTGGACTAGCATTAGGTGTTTCTTAGGGGGGGGGATCAGAAATGACATCAATGGGGTGATCGCTCCATTTTCCCCACAGCGCTACACCTACAGAGACCCATTCAATTCTGGATCAAGGGTGGCAATGCAGCACAGCAACGTTCCCATGGCAATGGCCAGACACATGACATGAAAAGCAGAGCACACAGTGTTGAGGGGATGACTGATTCACAGGTAAACCATGAAGAAAGTTTTCTTTCTTTGGGGACAAAAATGCAAACCACACAATGCACCGTCATTCTGAGTCCAAAAAAGCTTACTGTACTTCATAATGAGCTGCTTTTAAGCTGAGCTCATCTTCAAGTTCTGTGTCTCAAGTGGCCAGGAAGAAGGCCACAGCAGCTGAGAATGACATTTCACTCTTTCCTTTCTCTCTCCGTCTGTTCTCAGAGCCATGGCGGTGCACCTACCCTCTGGAGTCTGCAGTAGAGCAGCTCTCTAGCGAAAATAGACAGCTAGAGAAGGAGATATTACAGGAAATAGGGAAGGAAATGGAGATCATGAGTAGTGCTAACAGATATTAAGGAGAAGAGGCAGTAATAGATGCTTTCTATGGGAGAAAGGTGAGACTGCAAGCTTTGGAGGATGTGTGCTGTTTGCACATTGCTCTTTTCTTCCTCATCTTCTCCCTCCTTTATCCTTCTCCCCTTATCCTGGGCCCCTCTGCGGAGTCAGACAGGGGGTGGGGGGATGGGCATTTGGGGAGGAGGGAGAAACTATTCCAGAAATGTCCCATTACTACCCCCGAGGAGGCTGCATGGTTTGGTTCAAGTGATGATGCTGGTCGGAGCGGCATTTCAGCTGCTTGTGACATATAAACTGCTTCGCTGTAAAATAACTGCTGCCTGCTACATTTCAGTGTGTAGTGGTCTTCAGCAATAATTGTGCTGAATAACATTTCAAAGTAGAACCCTAGAGTGTGAGCTCAGTGGATTGATGAGAATTAGAAATTAAAATGAAATGTTATGTGAAGCCAATTGGCCATAACAAGTTTGTAGAGGTTTCGGACCCCCCTCCACACATTGTCCTCCTCCATCCTACTAACACTTTCCAGAGTGCTATTATTATAGTGTGACATTCAGAAAAGGGCTTCTGGAGAACCTTCTATACAGCAACAACACAAAGCGCTTTTTGTTTGTAGAGTTTAAGGCACGTCACCAGTTAGCAAGGGAGGGGGGAAAAAAACACCAATAAAAAAAAATTAAAAAAAACAAAAGCGAGGGAAGAAATGATTTGCAAATGGGGGCCTTATAAGGCATTTTCCAAGAAGTGAACGAGCGATTCTGAACACAAGCAGCGTTCACAGGAACACTTCGCAGTGCCCTGTGTTTTGCCTGCCATTTCGCCTCCCGTGTAAAAAGTGACTCACATCTTGCAGACAGTTACACCATCTTTCACTGAGATTCGAACAGAGATTTCCCCTGATGTGGATAACAACGTCTGGGCGACAGAAGCCACAACAGCTGACGACTGCCAACAGACTCTCAAGCTTTATTTAGGCTCAATAGATGGACCGTGAGCTAACAGATGCCTGTTTATTTAATGCCAAACACACACAGCTGCCTAGCGGAGAGAGTGAGTCACGCTCAAGTCGGATGTTATCTAGTAGTCGGTGTCCAGGACAGAATTGCCCCACAGCAGGACAATGAGACCTCTGTCAGCATGGGGGCCAGTATCTTTCCAGTATTCTTCTATAACACAATGTGAGATCATACCTCTTCATCACTTCCCCTAAGACAAATTCTCATATAGCCACTGATGTAATGGACCAACTTAGCACAACGTTACAATGTTAGACCTCGAGCACTTCAAGGTATATAGACTTTTAAAAACAGGCACAAAGGGTTTCTTCTTCTGCACCGTCCTGTTACATTTTAAGAGCAGGCACAACTCCACCTCCCTCTTAAACACTCCCAGTTTCTCACTATGTTTTAAAGCTCTCGCATCACAACTTGATACAGAGCTTTCCTTTTTTTTAGATGGGTGATGTGAGAGCACAGTTACCGAAGTCAGCAATCAAGGACAATGGATCCTGTTCAGACTGGGCATGGTCCTCCCAGTCTCTGCTCACAGCCTAATTTTAGTAACACGGAGGCCTGAGCGCTCCCCTCCCAGATTTCATATTCTAAATTGGGTGGGCTGCTCAGAAAGTTCAAGGCACACTTTGACCGAATAAGGAACTGCACTGTAACAGCGCAGCAGCTTTCCTCCTCCTGCTCCAACACACATCAGGAATGTCCGTTTGAGAGAGTGGGCAGCCATGGTAACATCACAGCAGGAACGCCTCGCCCTGTTTGCTGGACAAGTATGCAGCAGGGTGGTGTGCTAGGACTGTGACTCGACTGAGCAGCTGAATTCAAAGCTGGCCGTCTTCGTCAGTTTGCTGAATTGAACCAGGTTGAATGATTAAGTTAGGTTAATGACCCATATAATCTTGGTCATATGTCCTATTCCAAAGGCAAGGCCAACTACTGAACAGCAGCCCTACACCTGGATTGA
The DNA here is from genome assembly GCA_900302685.1 of Spondyliosoma cantharus. Lineage (NCBI taxonomy): Eukaryota > Metazoa > Chordata > Actinopteri > Spariformes > Sparidae > Spondyliosoma > Spondyliosoma cantharus. The sequence continues at coordinate 6,163 of OMLP01028634.1, read as the reverse complement.
CTTGATGCCTTGCTCAAGGTCATGTCATGTCTACCAACCTCCAGTATGTGAGGTGTCTGCGAGATGCTTACTAGAATGGAAAAGAGAGAGAATACTGTGCTACAAAAATTTGAGTTCTTATGTCCAATGTGTTTTCTGAAATAAATTTTATTAAGACAATATGAGAGGGGTCGAAAGAAGATGGCACTTTTATTGAAAGGTTCACAAGCCAATTTTGGTTGGTGAAACACTGCTTTATATATGGTAGAAAATGAAATATCTCTGAACTTTGTTGGGACATAACAAGCAATCTGATAACATCGTCTTGGACATTTTGGGATGTTTTTATTGATTCATTTAGAAAATAATCAGCAGAATTATAGATTTTTTTAAAAAGATTATCCTCTGGACCTGTTTGCTATCTTTTGAAAGGATGGCAAAGAATGACAGTATATGGGAGGGGACGACAACAACATGCAGCAAGTTGGACTCAAAGCCAGGTCATTGTGTTGAGGGCATTACCTTTGTAGATGGGGCACATGCTCCATCAGGTACGTACCAAGTCGCCCCAAATTGTTAGAACTTAATAGCTAGGTATCATTCAATATCTTTTCAATAGAAGTGCAATACTGGTTTCAGTAGAAATACAGCAAAACTTTTTTTCTTCCAATATCTGACTCTTAGGAATACAAGCATGTTTTCAAAAGGGACCCTTATATTCAGTTCATAAAATAAGTAAAACTTCTCAAATATTCATTCTCTTAAAGTTCTTAATAGCAGCCTTTTAATAACTTTGCCTAAACAAAAACTAAAAGTCTAAAATTGCAAAATTATGATTTAAATCAGAAAGGATTCAACTATCTGATGCCACCTTTCAAAACTCAACAGCTTTCAATACTCTATCAGAAGGTTTTGGCCATCACCAAAAAGGTACTCATTATTAGTCTCATTTTCTGAATGACTCAGCTTGACTGGGTGGGTAATGAGAGGTGAATCCCTCATTCTAACAGCAATCAGTGATGTGAGTGCACAGAGGAGTCTGAGTTTGCCATAACATGGAAATGCCATCACATCCTTGGCGTGGCTCTGACTCAGGCTTACGTCACTCAGTGGAAACCTCAACACTTCCAGTCAGACACATGCCTACTGTGCTGGACCACATGAGCACTGTCTAAGAACCAATGGCTAGAGTGGAAAGTTGGAGACTGAAGTCTAAAAGAGACTGACTGCATAACCAAGTCAGTATTGCTATAACTTCTGTATCTAGCCTCAGTGTAGAAGAGATAGATAACACACAGCTAGTTCAGCTTTCGCAAATCACATGATGGCGTTTGGTGATGAGTTATACGGATCCAAAATGACGGAAAAACAAACAGACAGCCATGTGGGGGATCAGCATGAACCAACAGCCCTCGCCCTAACTGTTGTTTCAAGTGTCTTGCACAAACAGTGTGCTGCATACTGAAGACTGCAACGGCTCCAACGCTCCACCCACTTGCAGATTCAGAGACCCCAAGGCCGATGACCAGGGCAGACCCATGCATCACAAACAAAAACCTATGCCTCTTTCATCCTCCCTGTGTTTTCCCCACATTTGCATAGGAAAAACTAACTCCACCCATCTGAAACTTCTTCAAAATGTAATTTCTCTTTACAGAAATGACATTTTTCATTTCCAACCAAAATGGACCTTGTCGCAATTCTTTCAGAACAAATGTCTAGACAGCTGTGTGAACCACCCTTTGGCACCAACACAATGCCAGCATGCGCCTACCACTCATGTCCGATTCGCATGGCAATATATGCCTGCACCATGGCCACACAAACACTGGCCTCATCTGTAATTCTGAGCAGACTCCAGTCTCCCTCTGGCCACTCGCTGCTTGCATCCACTCTGACCTGCAATTGAGTTGCCTCTCAGTACCAGTCTGGGACACGCTGCCTGGCTTTTCACAACATAATAATCAAACATGCAAAACACTTGAGGAACAGCTCACGCACTACCCTCTTAGTTTGCATGACTGTAAATTGAACATTTATACATCACATTACTAAATCATAATATTAAACAGCATATCAAACCAGTATTAATATAAACCACATTTTACTTGCCATTTCTGCTGTAGTTTAGTCACAATGTTATTAAAGTAGCCCATATGATGCAGTTCAATTATTTAGTATGTGTCAATACTCGAGACTCATTTCAGCCAAATGTAAATATAATGAATACATAACATTACCAAGCAGAGTTGTATTGATTTGTCGATCAAAAGAATATTATTCGCCAATTACTTTGATAATCAATCGTTTCATTCATATTTTAAACAAAAAGGTCAAAAATTTGCTGCTTCCTGCTTCTTAAATGTAAGGATTTTCTTCTTTGTCATTTATGATAGTAAACTGGACTGCTCGTTGGACAAAAGAAGTAATTTGAAGATGTCACTTTGGGCTCTGGGAAACTCTGATGAGCATTTTTTCACAATTTGTTGACATTTTATAGACCTAAGGGGACTACATTAAAAATTGTAATGTCTTCAAAGTGAATGATAGCCTAGATGGACATTTGGGACACTCAAGGTTCACTGTACACCTTGATGGCAGAGATAGATACTGTGATGAGTCAAAAAAAGATGCCCCCGTCATCCTACCCTGCATGTTCAGATACTACACTTTGGGTTACACACACTTTGGCTCTGCTATGAAGACCACAGCACGTGAAACACAAGCAGACTGGATCATGTTAAGACTGATTGAGTTACACGTGCAGTGAGCAGGGAGATTCTCCTCATTTAAGAGGTCACACACCTCTTCTGACAGTGAAGATGGTACAACAGAGTCACCAGCTTGTTTTCCCTCTGTATCCTGATCTGGAGGATTATAATTCCAGCACTAATCTGTACAGCCCCTTTGGTGAACAAGTAAAACACACCAGCCAATTAAGTAACTCTCTGTTGGAATTAAACCTTAAAAGTCTCATTTCCATTTATGTTTTTCTAGGGTGGTCTTACTTCCTGTTCTTGGGCTCATAGGAGAAATGCCTCATTAGCCACCGACTTCCTGGACAGGCAGTACATATAAGACAAGCTTTTCCTCCTTCTAACAGGCTGCGCCAAGCTCAGGATACATTGACACAGGATGATTATATACAGCAAATATTCATTCAGACACAACCAATAACAGGCCTATATTCTACTAACATGGACATGACTTCTGCACATTCAGTCTCAAAATGCAAAGACTGTTCAGAAAGCACCTCTTTAAACTAGTGTAATAACACACTGCATCGATTTGGCCAGTGTCCAGGGTCAGTGAACCAGACCGTAACAGTGGTAGAAGCAGTGACCGGGCCAGGTGCTGCAATAGCAAAGTATAAGAAACAACAGCTCAGAGCAACAGCACAGCACTCTACAAGAGAAACAAGCCATTAATTATTGTTCCCTAACTCATGATGCTGACTGAAGCATTGCCACATGCTTGGGAAACATTAACTGGGCTATTGATTTTCCTATATATATTTAAAAAAAAAACGGTTCTCAGTTACCTGGAATATTGCCCAAGGGAGAGAGGAAGAGTTCATTTTAAAGGGTAAGTCTAATATTTTTAAACCTGGGACCTATTTGGTGTTTAAACTAAAATGACTAATAAAGACGAAATGTTTGGTTCCTAAAGGGTGTGTTTGAACTTGGACTTAAAAACACCAAAGTCACACAATCACACAAAGTAGTCGATTGTGGCAATGTAGTACAATGACCCCGGTGTACTGCAAAGTAAATTGCAAAGTCGGTGGAGTCTGGTGGCTTCGAAGAGAGCAATATAATATGCAATAATATGTTCTGGTTAAACAAAAATGATCATACTCTAACAAGTAGCATCTCTGTAGGATCCTTTTACATAATGTTGTCAGACACAGAACTGCAATACAAGAATGCCAGTAGCAAAAACAAGCACTTTTAATGGACATACTTTGACAGGTGCAATTTGTTTTAAATATAGTAACTGCCCTTTAAGAGGAAAAGCAACCTGCAATCATAAGGCAAATTGTGCCTGAAATTCCAGCGAGATAAAGTATCGGTATTATTACCACCATTCATGCAGTGGTTTAAAAAGTCACCCTTGGCCGTGGATGTAATTTCATGCAACAGCACTGACTAGAGCACAGGAACTGCTGAAAAAGGTCATTGTGTTTCCAATAAAGAGCACATCACAAGGCACAAGTCTGATTGTCACATGTGCAACTGATAACACAATAGGACATGAGCAGCACCTCCCAAGGCTCCTTATACGCATTTATGGTTTGACACAAAACATATAATTTCCCCTCGTCCATGGAAGAGAGACTTTGATCTCAGTGTGCATTCATTCCTTCTATAAAATGGTCCGACAATGTAGACCCTGAACATCCCTACAAAAGTGTGGCTTTTTGTGTACTCCCCCTTAACACAAGCATCTCCACGGACGGTTCCCATGGGATTGTGCTGAAGGACACAAACAAACACAGACAGGCTCTTATGCCGTCCACACTTAAAAGCACTTCTCCACCATGTTTATTGGCTTCGCCGTCGATGTCTGCTGGCAAGAAAGTGGAAATCTGGAGGCAGCAGAAGGCTTTGCAACCAGTAGTGCGACCTTGGCACACTTGCAGCCATGAGACGCGTACACAAGTAGAGATAAAGCCAGTCTGTTTCACTTCACTCATCTGTATTCTGTGCCCTCTTATATAGACGGGTCAGAGGCCAGTGGAGGATGAGTCACTGCGTGCTTTAATTGATTCAGATTTGTGAAAAGCTGAATGAAAACATATCCAAAATAGTTAGGATTTAATTATGAATGTTGGGTACATTGACAACAGTGAATCTCTTTCACCTTCCTGGAGAAGTAACACAAGACAGTCATCTAAGTGATGTCAGAAAGACTTTCAAGAAAATCACTGACTCAATCAGGTAGTGCTGTTATCAATAGACAGGACTTAAAGTAATTTTACTTGACTATATGCAGCTGCACTCATCCTTTTTGGCTTCATGTCAGAGGACCCAACTATCACAGCACAGTTAATGCCAGGTTTAGGGTTTCACATTGCCACTATGGGTATGGGATGTGTGGAAGGGCCAAGTCAAACAGACATGGGCGGATGCTGGGAAGTCACCTTCTACAGCAATCAAGCACTGTCTACTACTCATGTGTGCTAAACAATATCTGTACTGTGATGAGGTCAAGGGTCGATCCTCCCGCCTACAAAGTCATCATATTGTGCTCATTTGTACCTGAGAGCAATATAAACTGACAAACTTCAACTCGTAGCAATGTGACAACTGTTGCTATAAACATTGCAGGAGAAAAAGTTGCAAGATCATAGAATCTCTAAACAGGGACAGTCAGCCACTAGTGGTGTCACTGCTTAGTATAGGTGGCAAGTCTTGTTCCAGTAGCATAACTAGTCCCCTTTGATATAATGTGGCAGTTCCCTGACAGATCAGACACTGCTGTGTGTGGAGAGCACACACAGTTCGTTATCAGCTGTTCCCACAGGCCCGGCCCAACACAGTGTGCCTATGGCAACCTGCATGCCTGCCATTGTCTCCCATGACTGTGTTTAACGCAGCACTGCAAGAACAACAGCATCAATAATAGACGTGGACACGTCAGACACTGGTACATAATGCTGAGCTGCGAAAGAGGCAATAGAGACTCGCACACAAGTGAAGACACACAGTGGAAGAAACTTCGTCTCAAGGTCAGAGGAGGGAGGGGCTGAGAGGGAAGAGCATGCCACATGTGTAAACCTTCCAGGCCTGGAGATGATGTAACCTCTCCTGTAGGCTGTGAGAAGTATTTAGAAGAAATAGTGCTGGCCAGTTCGTTTTCCATCCATTCTGCCTCGTCACCAAGAGGCCCTCTTAAAGAGGGAAACAGGAACACTACAAGCAGGACAGAGGTTTGGGGGATTATGACTGAATCTGGAAAACTAGAAGACTTATTCACAGCTACTGCAACTTAAGAGTACAACTTTTACAGGCCAGAGGCAATGGCATCGCAAATGCATTATCTGATTAGATTTTAATAAAGTAGATTTGCAGGTAATCCTCTCTTAAAGTAATGACTCCCGTGTGTAGCATTTACAGTTTGTTTTTTTCCAGGGCTGAGAGCATTCACCGTCGCCGTTACTTTTTAAGCGCTTGCTATTGAC
>OMLP01028633.1:1942-23716 GCA_900302685.1 Spondyliosoma cantharus | reverse complement strand
AGCGAGGGGGGCCAAACCTCCGACTAAATGTTTCTGGAACTATATGTGGGTCAGCGCGGCTTTGGAGCCAGGCCCGAAACAAAAAGTATGCGCGCCTGCTCATCAGGGCGATATTTCCTGATCCTAAATGGCTGCTGACTCTTCGCTTCTTGTGTATCTTGGATGAAATTAGACAAAGCTGATGTGTGAGAGGAATACTTTTCCAGTCAAGGTTTGTGAATCATGTGTGATTCACGGGGGAACTCGAAGCTCCTCGAGCGCCGCGTAGGACGGCCAGTTTCTCACTCGGCCCGAGAGACAAACCGAAACATGTCCGGCGAGGCGAAATGTGCTTTTTGTGGGAGACACCGCTGCCGTCTAATTGCTTTTGTTTCCCCGGTTCAAATGTCTCATGTAATCATTTGGGTATGAGGGTTTGTGTCATGGTGGCGCTTTTCGTCCCACAACAGAGGAGAAGTTTTCGGTTGTTTGGCCGTTTTTTTTCCGACTCCCGCGGCGGAAAAAGGACAAATGTTATTTATCTGCGTGTGAAGAGCAGTTGTTGTTTCATGAACTTGGTGTGACTTTGCGGGACCTTTCGTGTGGCTCACCGGTCCGTCGAGACTCAAAGTGTTTCCTCCTGTTGGATTTCAGCACACTTGGTGCTTTGGGAGCAATGAAATATTAAAAAAGCCGTTTGTGATCTCACGATAAAGCCCGGACAAACCTTCACACGCAACCAGGAGAAATCCAGGTCAGGACCGCCATGACTTTAATAGAGGGGTCGACATCGCGTCGGCTGTTCTTTCTCCTTTTCACAAATTCTTTCCTGGCCCGCGTTGCTCCGCTGATGAATGACTGCGATTAAATTGTTGTTGGTATTTTATCATCGCACAAGTTGAGTCGCAGGGTCATTAATTGAAATCTCAGACTGCCAGGGTCTGTGCACTTTCCATGGACGTGGCTGACTTCTCCTCCGCTTCGCCCTTTTCTCTGTGGTGTGTGGCGGAGCGCGGAGCTCAGGCAGCCATTTTCCAAAGTCGACTCCATTTTGATTTAAGGAACAAAAAGTAGGTTACCAATCCCGGGATGTCACTGGAGCATTTTTTTTTCTGATCTTTTTCTGATCCAACGCTCAACAGCTGCAAAAGAAAAGAAAAAAAAAAAAAACTCATGAAGTCATTTACGTCTGGAAAACATTCCACACATGTCCTTTTTGTCTGTTATCGAATTCTTCAAGACTGATTTATCAAAAATGTGAAATTTGTGAGTTAATTCTAATCGCTCTCAGTGCAGACTTCTTTTATTCTTTTAAAAAATATGGTGACATTTTTATTGAATTTTACTGGAATGAAGTTGAAATGTGCATTCTGCGCGGATACTTTCTACTAGTATGAATTTAATTTGTGGTTTCAGGACTCATCCGTTGGCAGGAAATCATGTGATTTCGCTGCAGAGATGATGAAACTTTGTGGGCACTTACGCTTGTCCGAACATTTGCCATTCTCTGTACAAAAATCCACCTCTACACACATTCAGAATATTCAGCTTTCTTGCAGCAAGAAAAAAAAAAAAAATCTGACAAAATGACTTGATGACAAGATTTCCTGAAACTATCCTGTAAATCAGGCCTCTGCGGGGCACAGTGCCAAGCTCAGAAGTTAATGAGACACCTGCTGGGCTGTTTTTGTCTTTCCTAGCTTTGATTGAAGTCACCCAGTTCTGTCTTAGCTGATGTTTGAGATATGACACTCTTAACGTTGTTTTTCCTGTGAGCAACGTGACAAATTTAACTTGGATGAGAAAAAAAAGTAAGGTTTGTTGATCCGGGACAAAGGTTTAACGCCTTTGTTGAGTTGTTGTTGTCCATCTTGCAGCCTGATTGACCCACTAACACGATGATGATACAATGATGATGTTTGTTTATGCACAGACCCGTTGGTGTGTGCCGCCCTATAGAGCGGGCACGTTGGCGCTCATATCACTGGCTGCGGCAGCAGCACGGTGGGAACACGCGGGCAGACGCTGAGAGCGCTCGTGCCGATGATCCCCTTTTATGTCTTGGCTCCATCAGGGCCCTGAGTTATTCTAGTGCATAATTGATGGAGGAGTTAGAATAGCAGAAGTAATGCGATGAGAGGGTGCAGCCAAGCGGAGCGAGGGATCGCGTGCGTGGGGCTGCAAACATTGCAGGGGACGAGAGGAGGGCATCTGGCGTAACAGGTCCCAGCGCTGAGTCGACACTGAATATGTCACCGCCCCAGCCAATCGCTGCTCTCCCCTTCCCCACCAATCAGATGTCTCCACTTGAGCGGAGTACTACGCTCTCATGAATCGGGAGACTCTTCGGTTATCAGAGCTCTTGTCGGCTTCTGCTCCTTCTCATTTGTGGTAATAAAGCTTCGAGTTGATTCTGATGTATAATTGAGATAATTGCATTTTACTGGGGCTTCCACTGTGACTGCAGAGGAATGTCGTGAAGCACCTCGGGGTAGTTTTTCCCCTCAGAAAGCATTCTTTTGTCCCTGTGGTGGACTCTGAAGTCGACTTTGCGGTATCAGCAGTGACAAGGCGGATATCACACCTAGACGAGCACCTACAAAGACAAACTAATGGCCCAACAAGCCCGTATTGTCTGCTGAACAAAAGGGACGAGGTCACAGATAACCTTTCCCGTCCTGCTTCAAAGAGACTCATGAACTCTGAGGGGACAAATAAAAATCAGGAGAGGAGGCGGGTGTCACCCTCCAACCTCGCCCAGAGTTTCAGACTGATTTCACGTCAAAGTCATTAAAGAAAATGGCTGAAAGTAAAGGTGCTCTGTGTAGTTTTAGAAACAAAATTGAAACTAAAAAGCACAATATTTACTATATTGATAAGGTAATAATACACACTCATACACTACACAAATATTCTTTCACTGAGCAAACAAGCCGTCCTTGAAGGAGAATAAGGTCACCGGAACACTGAAGCTAGAAAGGCGGCAGGGTCCGCCACATATAAACAGAGTTAAACAGAATGAAACAGTGTTGTCCTTTCAGGTCAGTTTGCTTATTCAGGTTATTCAGCCATGATTTTTTCTCTTCTTATTAAAATTTCTTCTACAAACTACATAGTGCACCTTTAATGTTGACGAGGAAACAAAAAAATACGCGAAAAATGTTCGATCCCTGCAAAAAATCCACACGTGTGAAGGATTTTGCCTGAGAATTAAACGAATATAAGAAAATTATACACAAAAATGTAATAAGAAACAGAAATAGCGAATTAGTTAGTACTTAATGCGAATAGGTATTATTTTTATTTTATTATTTACTCTACCAAATAAATCTCATTTGATTTTTTTTTATTTGATCACTTTGCAGTAGTAGTAATTTGTGTAAATTTAAAACACAGAGCGATTTAAAAAAAAAAGACAAGCAAATAAATAAGAAAGAGCCACTTTAAGAAGCCTTTTAATCTCATACTGATCCTTTAAAATCCTATAAACAGAAGAAAAACTGCCAGCAGTGGTGAGACAAAAGCACTTAAATACAAATTTAAGTTAAGAAAATGACTTTTCAATCTAGAAAATGCATAAAACATGTTCATTTGTCCTGGAAAGTGGAATAATTTTGGCTCATTAGCAGATTATTTTCACTTGCTTTTCAGAAAATATAGTTTGGAATTAAAATAAATTGGAAAATGTTTTTTTGTTGTAATAAACACACATCCAAGCACATGTGCTGGAATAATTCATTTAGTCTGTTATTGCACAGACCATATGACTCCTACCTACAGTGTTTGTTGTGTATCAGTTTTATATGCTGTGTCTTAAAATGCAAAATGAAGGTTGGAGCCGGCTAATGGGAATTTATTGTAATTTCACGGGCAGTGAAAGTGTTCTTTTAATTATCCAGCGTCCGGGGTAATGAAGACAGTAAGTTGTGCAGAGTTTTGTGTGTGGCGGTGCAGACAGTAGCCGCAGCCTGAAGTCGGCTCTGAAGCACGGACCTGTCCAGCGCAGCACTTAGAGGCCAGTGGACCGGGACTGTGCCTATTAAGATCATAAAATCACGCTCATAAAGATGTTTTATTTGTTTCCTGAGTGTGCCGGCTGCTTAGGTTTCCATCAGAAGTTTTAATGACTCCGTGCTCATATTTCTGTCTCTGGATGGAGGTGACTATTAAGTTTTAGTGGACTTTTGTAAGTAGCAGAAGCCTGGTCACCAAAAGTTCACTAATTCTTTTTTTTCTTTTTCGTTATTGGACTTTTATGTTTGTTTTTTAACTGCAGTTTGAGGCTTTGGAAGGAATATCTCTGTTCTATAGGCTGATTTTATGGTGTTGCTATCTCAACATCACAGGAAAAACAATAAGAATTTATTTCTATTTAAAGGGGCCCTATGCAGTTTTGCGAGAAGAAATTCAACCTCAGAATTCGATTTCTATTGAATATTAATGAGGAAATAACACAAAATTAGAAATATTATTCAGTTATTATGTGTAACTTTATTTATACTATTATAATTTTCCATGACTGAATAAAGAAGCTGTTCTCAGAGGAACATAAGGTCCCAGAACACTGTTTGAAGCTAGAAAGGTGGCAGGGTCCGCCACATATAAAGCAAGTAAATCAGTATAAATTGTGTTGTTGTCCTTTAAGGTCAGTTTGTTTAGTCAGTTTATTCAGTCACAAAAACAAAGCCTATGTTTATTTAGTTTGCTTAGGCTTAAAAAAAAAAAATAAATCAGTCAGTGAAGATCTTTATCTTCTAATTAAAATATCTTCTCCAAAACTACGTAGTGCACCTTTACACATTTGAATCATCGATGTTAAGTAAATCCCACAAAAGTCAGAGTTTTAGCGATATAATCAGATTATTTTTGTTTGCATCTATGCGGATAATGTATTATTATTTATATCTTATGGCTTTTAGTCAATTCTTTACCATGTTGTTTTTATTCAAAGTGGTTTATAAACTTTTTTCTTAAATACCAAAATGATTTGTTTAATACCAAATTTAAATTTAATTTCAAATTCAAATGACATTTTTTTAACATTGTAATTTTTGGACCTGCTTTTCTTTGGAAGTAAAATATACACCACATGCAAAAATATTTCTTTATTTATCACAAATGTATTCGTATACAGTGTCCAGTACGAATATGTCTTTATTGTTTGTATGTATTGTTTGGTCAGTATGTGAATATATATATGCATTTGCGAGTATATGTGGTATTTCCAGTGTGTAACACGATGTACAGTTAAACGTAGCTCAACCCACAGTGAACAGTACCTAGCATGTTGCGTCCCAGCAGCATTTCCACAGTAAGAAATAATATTTCAAAATAAAATATCACTTTAAATTTACAGATTTTTCATCTGTTGTAATTTTATTTATTAATTTTCACTTTTTCAATGAGAGATTTTTGCTATCGTCGCCATAGTTCTTTAGAATTAATCTGATATTAAGCCTTGTGACTGCTGTTGTACCTAAAAAAACTGAAAAAAAAGAATCTTTTCAAAGGCGGGCTGGTCTTTGCGGGGCTCAACCTCGCTTTGATGCAGCCATGTGTCGCTGGCGCTGGGTCCCACTTCTGTCACTTTGCCTCAGTTTCAGTTATTTGAACCTGTCTGATTATAGGCTGGAAAAAAAGGGAAGAATTGATCGAAGAAGAAGAAGAAGAAGAAAAAAAAAAAAAAAGCGGGCCTGAAAGTGTGGATGTTGAAGTCCTGTGACTGCTTCTCTGGGTCACATGGTCCCTTCCAGAAGTAGTGCTGGTGAGGTCTAGACACGCGATACACAGGGGGGTTAGAGAAACACGCCGGCTAAGACGTCACACACATTTACCATCCACCAAGCCACTCCTGTATGGAGGCAGGCCTGTTCTAAATTTTGCCCAGCAACCCAGCAGTGTAGTGGGAGATGTGGTGCTATGGTGCAGCGCCACTGTTTGACATGCTGTTTGACTTTCCCAATCAGAAGTCACATTATTTTCTGATTGTTTTTAAAGCCCAGCGAAGACCGTGCGCGGGTGCAAAGTTTGTGTTGAGGCGATTAAAATGTTTTTAATCATTATTCCTGTTGAATTAAGAGTTGGAGGAGCGACTCTGGAGGGCGAAGCACCAGCTGAGAGGTCAGTTTTTTACATTTGGTGATATCACGTCCTTTGGAGCCCGAAATTTTAAAATTAGGTTACAAATCCTTCACACTACAGTGAAAATGGATAAATATGCTAATTTCCTCCATCACCCCACCCAAAGAAAAAAACCCAAAATCAGGGGTGTGTCCTCTTAGAAAGTCACCAATCAGGATTAACCCATTACCCCGCGGCAGCCAATGAGCCGCGGAGTAGCTGTGCCTTCATTGGCCCGTTGAGCACAGATAACCATAACTGTGCCAGATACACCAGGGTAGAAATAACCCAGAATTCCTGTTGCCTGAAGGGAGCAAAGCTCTTAATGCAGCATGTTGAAGTCATGCTGCAGCAGCCTACTGCTTTCTGGGGGATGTAAAGTGAAATGCCAACAACTATCTGAATAAATCACTATCTGTATCGTATCTATTCTTTGTGGCAAGGACACACACACACACACGCACACACACGCACACACACACACACACACACTGTTGCAGAGGCGGCCACTGTATAAATGTTAGAAGGTTACAGGGAGCTGAGTTTGCTTTCTCTTTCATGCTTCTTGCTTGCTCATTATCTCTTCCAGTGCGTCTCATGTCTCTCTATCTTTCCTTTCAAGGAAGCTCAGGCCTTTTAGCCTCAGAAACTACTCATATACAACTACATACAAAACCTTGGTTGTTAGCTTTACATTCCCTGATTTTGTTTAAGCAGAGCACCCAGTGTATGCCGCAGTTCTCACAAATCCCCCGAATTTGACGTAAATGCTCCTAAATTTTTATATTTCAAATACTCCCAAAGCACCAAACTGTGTCTTAAGAACCCCTAAAATTGTAATTTGTAACACATTTGTTATAGGGCCCACAACATGCTCCAAATGATGTGACAGTGCACGCAAATTCCGCAAAATTTGGTGTAGAGTCACAAAACTGTGCTATTTCAGATAATTGCAAAATGTTTCACAGTGTCAGAATCCGACGCAACATTTGATTTAGCTGCCCGAAATTTGTTATAATTACAAAAAGGCTACAAAATGATACTATAGTTCATGCAAATCGCCTACATTTTGTGCAGTGTCCTTAAAACGAACCATTTGCGGTAACTGCTGAAATGCTTTACCACAGATTGTATCCTCACATTTATAATTATTTTTTTGGTCAACTTGATCTAGTGCGCCTGAAATGTGTTTTTTTTCGTAAACGGACTGCATTCATATAGCGCCTTTCTAGTCTTAGCGACCACTCAAAGAGCTAAACAACACAAGTCAGCGTTCACCCACTCACACTCACACACACACGCACACATTCATACATCGGTGACAGAGGATAGCAAATTTATGATAATCCCAATTTTTTATGGTGTCAGAATACCAGATTTGGTGAAGCAGCTGCCAAATTTGTGTTATTATTATTATAGAATTTCTTAGGTCAGGGCCCACAAACAGTTCCTTTTGCCATGATATGTTTTCATGCAAACAGATCTCCCAAGTTTAAATTATTTGTGATACAAAATTTTGGCGTAGAATGCAAAATTTTTATTGGAAGGGCCAACATTAAAATATGTATTAAACCTAGGCTCTCACATATTACAGTTAACCAAAATGTGTTATAAATGCGTTGTTTTTTTTATAAAATCTCTTTTACAGCACTGGAAAACCGCAACATTTAGGAGAACGCCCTCAAAATGGGTCGTATCACCCGGAAATGACAAAATGTCTGCCAGATGCAGCAGAATTAAATAGTTTGTCTTTCATATAATTAGCTTAAAATAAGTAATCAATGATGACCAGGTAACAGAGAATCCAGAAACACTTTCCCCTACAATCAGGGCCCCCTTTGTGGCCGTGGCGTCCAGATGTTTCTCATCCAGATGCTGACTCCTGCTGCTCTGATATCAGATATGAGGAGGGCGGTTAAAGCTTCTCAGACTTTCAACTCTTTGTTCTGCACCCCAAAAAACATCCACCTTCGCTCCCGACCGCTCAGCTGACTCCTTCACTCTCCGCCAGGTTTGAGGTGAAGTCACTTCCTTCCATGTGCGCAGCACGCAACCGCCGAGGTCGACGTTTTCTGCCCCGGCCTCGCGGAAGCCAGCGTTCGATCAGCCTCCAGACAACGCAGGCGCTTTAAATCTGTTTCTGACCATTTTTCAGATCCCTCTTTGAAGGAAATAGTTTTGGTCGTGTTCCCTCGCATAAAAAAGGTTTCACATGCTGCACAGATGAACGTCGGCGTACTGGGGACTTTAATTTGGCGGTGCCCTCTGTGGGTGCAGACACACGTTTAATCTGCTGTGGAAAATGAGTCTGCAGACTTTGGGGAGACAGCGTGATCGCACGCACACACAGATGCTCTCACACACACACACGCAGGCCACGCATGCCTGCGCACACAGGGCGGACGCACACAGATGCAGGCTTGTGAGCGGGGTGTCATATGTTTATCCTGTAAGTCAGCTGTTTGATCATAATTTGTGATTAATCAGCCATGAGAGCTCTGGAATTAAGTGCAGCTTTTCATGTCAGAGTAACTGCAGCCTAATCCGTCTGGCCTTTCCCAAATGCTTTATAGTTGAGCGGAGCAGATGACAGAGCGGGGCTGCCGGCCGCTGGTGCTCCTACAGTGTCACATAACTGGGAAGTCGCAGGTTTTTAGCCCCAGTTGTCTCCCGAGCACAGTCATTTCCTGCCCCGCTCATTAAATGTGCGTCTGGCAGGGTATTTTTATTTTTTCTCATTAAGACACGATCTGAGTGAGAGAGGCATCTGCACACTCCTTTGTCTGGAGCAAATGTGTGAGGCGTGAAGGTTCAAAGATTTGCAGCAGGAAAAGACCAAACGGGACAGATACTCACAGGGAAATAGAGACAGAGAGGCTAAAGTCTTTAATTACTGTTTCACAAAGATAGAAAAGTTAAGAGAACTTCCTGTTTCAAGCTTTCAGTTTTGCTTTAAAAAAAAAAGAAGCCCTCATTAAGAGCAGGGAGAGGCGTCACAGCAGCTAACAAATACCAGGTGTGATGGCTGATTGGTCGGTGGCGTCAATTAGGCTGATGATGTCACAGGAATGAGCTGTTTGTGAGCTGCGATAGGGCTAGGCGATATATATATATTGATATTATACTCGTGATGTGAGATTATATACAGTCGTATTGGATTTTTGGATATCGTTACATCGTGATATAGCCCAAGAGTTGTCTTTTCATGGTTTTCAAAGGCTGCATTACATTAAACTGAATTTACAGGACTTATTCTAATACTTGCCTTAAGTCTCTCATTTGTTCATTTATCAAAAATGTCACTGTGTTAGAAGCATTTTGTGAAAGAACCAAAAGTCACCCCGATGTCAAAAATGTCGAGTTTGTCTGTAACAATTAGTTGTTTAGTCGATTAAAAGATAAGTAATTAACACCTATTTAGATAATCAATTAAGAGTTTCAAACACTGGCTGGTTCCATGGAAGGATTTGCTGCTTTTTCTTTGTCGTGTGTGACAGTAAATGAAGACTCCTTTGGGTTTTTGGACTGTCGGTTGGGCAAAAGAAGCTATTTGAAGACGTGACTTTGGGCTCTGGGAAGTTGTGTGGAGAAATCTTTGAACACTGTGTAAAATTGGACGATCAATTGATAATGAAATCATGACTTGTAGCTCTACATTTGAGAAGATCTCACAATGTCTTGATATATATATAGATGTATATATATATATCACGTGTCGCCACAGAGACAATATTGCAATATTGTTTAAAGGCCATATGAGCCAGACCTGCCTGCTGCTGTGACCTTGACGGTGCTGTTCTCCTCCGTGCACACGGCAGCAGTGCACATGAAGCAGACGCATTAACATGTCGCCAATGTCGCTCAGTTAGGGGTGAAATATAAAATGCCATAGCTGCCTTAATCACTGCAGTCTGGTAGCCCACATTTCTTTTGTATGTTTTCTTCTTTGAGCCAGGGCTCATTATTGTCTGTCTTTATTTTTCTCCAGACAATCCACAAAGATGGTGAAAAAAAAAAAAAAAAATACAACTGATCATCAGATTCCTACGACATGAATCACATTTGGAGCCGTACTCGCTACAAGGGGGGCGTTTTTTTTTTTTTAACGTTAAAAGTGACTTATCGTAGCGGAAGACGCCGCGTTCGAGTGGGTGTGGTCACAATGTCAAGATCTGAGGTGAAATCGGTCAAAGAAATCGATTAAATCGCGTTTGTATTTGGCGAAAAAAAACAAAAACAAATGGCGAGCATTACTTTCCAGCCATGTGTTTCCTATCTTTGGTTTGCAATAAATCGTTTTTTTTTCTACTCGGTTCCAAGAGGAATCAGTTTGAGGCTACACTTGTGTATAGTCTAAGACTGTTCGGACAGATTCTTCTTCTATCCAGTGATTTTAAAGCCCCCAACATCTGGCCCAGAGTCAAGTCACAGTTAGGGTCCAGATACTTGCTTTGAGCGACATGTTTGAAACATTCTAGCATGCCCGACTTTGATTTCCTCATGCTGTACTGCCGCCGTACGTTGCAGGTTCAACAACACCTCCATGCATGTCCACCCGGTCGCCTAATCGTGCATGTTTCTCGGTACGCCTGAAAGAAACAATTTGCTACTGCTCTCACCGCCATTAAAATGCCTTAAAATGCATCAGACTCACCCTGCGTGGCACCCTGGGCACACTGTTCCCTCCCCACAAATGTTTCTCCTACTGCCCCTTTGTTCCGCTCCAGAATGGAGTTGACGCGTGTGAAACCGAACGTGATACCAGGGGCCCGAGAGTTCATTATTCGCCGCTGTTCTCACGGGGCGAGTGAAAAATCACTCCTTTGTGCCTCGGAAGAAAGAGCCTTCCTCTGACCTCATGGTTGCGCAGTGTAATGTCAAAAGGCCCGAGGTTTGTGCGGTGTAGCCACACCCACTCTGTTGTGGAGCCGCCGTGGAATCCTACCAGGGTTCCCCGTCCTTGTGAGAGAGAGGCGAAGCGGGAAAAAAACCAAAAAAAAAACGGCCCCTTGTAAACAAATGTTTGGATCCCACATCGTATACCACACTAATTGGATCTTGGCTGCTCGCAGGAACTTTTTTTTTTTCCACATCCAAATAGTGCATTTTCTGCATTCTCCGTTGTACTGTCCACTCAGACCACACTCACTCTCCAATTAGGCGCCTTCTTTTTAACGGACACATTAAAGATTTTCCTCCAGGCCGCGGTGTCTCCGCTGCAGCGCTGTGCAGAATCAAGACGGGTCTGAATTAAAGGTTTCTTGATGTCAGCTCAGCTGAGGTCTCCCCTGCTGCCCGTCACATCTCTCAAAGAGTTGACCAGCTTCAAACAAACGTCTGCGCTCATCAAAGCCGCAGAAGAAAGTGGTTTCTTAAGTGCAGATCACGCATCCGAGGAGGCGTGCTCCGAGCTTCAAACTGAACGCTAACAGATGACACGGTGACCCAGAAGAGCCCGCCGCCTTTCAGGTGTTAATTGAAGCTGTGTGTGGTATGTTTATATGCGTGTGTATTTGAGTGTGTATTTTCGCTTTAAATTCACCCCATGCACGCACACACACATGCAAAACTCCCTATCTCATCAAGAGACCTCTGTCTGTTATTAGGACCTGGAGATATTTATTTTGATGCGATGAGTTAAAGAACATGCAGTTCGACTAGTTTCAGGTGCAAATCAGCTGGATTTGTTATAAACAAGCAACATTTTCTTTAATCTAGTGCAGCAATCTGCTTTCACTGGCTATGATTTCCCAATTTTTGGTTTTAACGAAACACAATTTAGAGCTGAAAATGCAAAATTGACTAAATAAGAGGGTGATTTGTTTTGAAGTAGCTGCAAAATCCTTCGGTAGTCTAAATTCTGTCTCGGGAATAGCAACTTAACCTTTCTTTATGTTCAGTTTTCAGTTTTTTGTTGTGACAACGCCATGTCACAACGTTTCACGAGTTGAAACTGTATGTCTGATATGTTGCAACTTTACATTTCAGTAAGGGTTAGGGTTATTGTCTGGCTAGCTTTAGGCTCAGGCTTTGTTAGGAAGAAATTACGTTTTTGGCATGAAATACGTGCTTTGGTTGTCACAGACATGGGTTAGGGTTATTGGATGAAAGGGCTCGTAATGTCTTGTTGAAAATTGCAGAAATTTGTCCCAAAGTTGCGTCAAAAAATATCTGTTTTTCGATGCCACTAACACGGCTGAAATATGTCCAAGCGTCTTCTGTAGAAAATCCAGTGGTTTCACGCTTACAAATGTTAAAACAGTTTAAACTTGGACAGTGTCTCTCGCTTGGCAGAATCCTCCTCTTCCTGCCGTGAAAGTCTGTAATCCTTATGAAACGTACACATTTAACATTTCCATGGTTTGCAGAAGTGTAGTGTGCCAACATCTCATTCTGTGACTCGACTCAATGAACCATGAAGCAGAATGCCTTTCTGTCTGTTACTACCTTATTTCTAGAAGTAGAATTTCTAACTTTCACACCAAACGCTAATATACCAACATGTCTTTTTCGGAGATTGAGATTTTTGCAGCAGCTGCTAAAACCTTCGGTGCATTCCAACTCTGCTGACAAATCCAGACCCAACCCCGACCGCATAATGGAGTTTTCATTGCAAATCCTGGTAACTGTGTGATATACGATCGTCCGCTTTAATCACTCATAATTATGACACGGCTCGACCAAACCGGCGCTCTTATGAGGTTGACTTTGGATGCGGCTCTGGTGTTCCATCCACCTCCTCCGTCTTTCCGTCCTCTCCCGCCTCCCCAGATAAGCGCTGCCCCGTTAGCCAGGAATGTGGAAACGGCACGTTTCTGCTATACTGAACCTTCATGGGAAAACGTTGCTTCTTCTGTGGAGGAAGAACTGTTAATGGATTAAGTGGCTGCTGCTTCCCACCCGGGGGCCAAGCCTCCACCGTACCCCAGTTTATTCAGCCTCCCCGCTCCATCTGCGCCGAGCCCTAATAGGCATGGCTAGCGTAGCTCAGCTTTAGACCCTGGTCCTCCGCCATGAACTTGGCTTTCCTGCCCCTCTTCACCCCATTCATGTCAGCAGGTCCTGGCAGTCTTGTCGGGCTTTTTGAGTGTGTTCACTTTGGACGGTGATGAAAGGAGTCGGGGGAACACGGGATCTTAAATCACTTAATGAGGGGAGACAGGCAACGCTTTTGTCCAGCTTGTTCTGGAGCTGCGTCCAGCCAAAGGCCTCTAACGGGCTCTGACACCTCGCTCTGCTGCAGACCCGAGTGTGTGTGTGTGTGTGTGTGTGTGTGTGTGTGTGTGTGTGTGTGTGTTGGTGCGTCGCCAGCGCTGCTTCAGCCTGCCTGGCTTCGGCTTTGTACGATTTTTTTTTTTTTGTCCCACATCTCAGCATTTATTTCGCATTTCCTCACCAGCTCGGCATGTTTATCTGGTCTCGGAGTATTTGGTGTCTCTGGGCAGCTGGAAACATATTTGCGTGCGCGGTGAGGGTTTAAGTGAGAGGCGGAGAGAAAGCGTATGATGTGTTGGGCGGCGGTGTCGAGGACAGGGTCGCTCCCTGCGGGTGTTTGGCCTTGGCCTGCAGTTAGCGTGCGCAGTCGGAGCCGGAGCACGGAGGGAAAACCCAGAGAAGGAAATAAATAAACAAGTGGCGGAGAGAGTTCTGCATCTTTGTGTTCGGTCGCTACCCAGGCCTTGAAGTCTCTGACACACGCTGCCGCCGATCCGGTGAACTAAACACACAAATATGTTAATGATGGGTGTATAAGATCATTAAACTACTTAATGAGCCCCAAAAGTACCTGAATCTGTTCTGAGTTTTAGTCTCTTAAACTTTCGCATGTTAGTTTCCACTTTTCCGTCTTGTTAATGCTGCAGTCTCACCATGTTGGTGGAGCGAGAAAATGGGAAAATGACATCCCGTTATTATGACCCGGAGCGTTCACACACTATTCCGTGACTCCATTATGGTGAATAAATGGAAAAGTAGCTGAAATCAGCCATCTTGATATGCTGTCAGAGGTGTGTAGCTGCTCGCTAAGAGAGCTGCAACAATTTATCAACTATTACATTCAATCGTCAACTATTTTTCAGTTAATCAGTTACGTTCTTAAGCAAAAAAAGTCAAAATCCGCTGATTCCAGCTCCTTAAATGTGAATAGTTTCTGGTTTCTGTCCTTTTCTATGACAGTAAACTGAATATATTTGGGTTATGAAGGAAACAAGACATCTTGGGCTTTTGGGAAACACTGACCGCATTTTTAACCATTTTCTGACATTTTAAAGCCGCCGAGTAACCATGCGATGAAAACAATCATTAGTTAAATCTAGTTAACCCAGATTGAGAACAAACTACATGAGGCATGTAGCTCCTTTATAATTGAAGGTAACACACACATGGCAACATATGGCACGCGTTAAAATGTCCGCTGCAGCTGTTTTCTATCTGAGCTCGTGCCTTCTGCTGCACGAATACAGATCACGATGAGATGCTGCCCCGTTTTCGCCGTGTCGGTGCCGCAAAAGTAAGCAGCGGTTTTATCACATCTGTGCCAGAGCACCTCGGACACTGTGCCATGACTGGGGTTGTTCCGATACTGATACCAGTAATGGAAATGCCTCCAAGAGTACATAAGTCTATATGCCGATCCAATACCATATCATTCTGAGTTGGGCATGGCACGCTGCTACCTCCTAGAATCCGTACTCACCATCCATGCCCCCGTGGGACCTTATTTTGAAAAAAAAAAAGTGTGCAGCATTCAATTGAGGAGGACAAATGAAATCATGATCCAGTTTGAATTGTGCCTACACATGTAATGTTTCTCAGTTTAAAAGATGTTACCGCAAGCCGAGAAAGTCGCAGTTTGCCACAAATCTAACACGATATAGTTTAGTTCTGTAAGTAATCGCTCAGTGAACTGCATCGCCTCGCCGAAATATACCGCACCAACACCAACATGGCCGCCGCCTCGGCACGGATAAAGTGTTAACAGAGGTGAAAATCACAGTAAATCTGGGCCATAGCGACAACTGCAGTTATGTGAAAGGAGTTTGTCAGTTTGTGAGCTGCTAATATACAGGAGCAGATCGACAAGGTCTCAGCTTTGGGTTTTGCCGACCTTGTAGAGCACAACGTCACTTGTGTGAACGTTGGCTGCGTAGTTTTACTATTGACGCACTTTCACAGTCTTGTACTATGTTAGTTTTATAAGAAACTGCAACTTTTTTAAAAAGGTTGAAAAATTACCTTCTAAATCGACAAACGGCGTACGTGTGATTCATGGCACGATTCACGCGAGATCGAAGATCACTCGTCTTCCATACGGATTTGTTCTGATATACGGAGGGAGGGATTCTGCCTCTCTGTATCCATAAATGGCAGCCGACTGGTGCAACTTTCATGCACACCCACAACGTAACATCCATAGAGGTTTAGTAGTATATAGCATAAAAAAAAAAGAAAAAAATCTATTGTCTGACACATAAGGTTCAGATATTGGAATCCTTGTCAGGAAGGAAAATAAACCCAGTACATCTCTAACCTGCATCTGCTTTTTGTTTGACAGTGCGCGCTGTGGGAATCAATTAGCTCACATCGATCGATGCGTTGTGTGCTGCAAACGTTATTTTGGCCATCTGGTTTGTTATCGCTTCTAACGTGGTTTTCAACGTACGGCTGCTCGTACGCAGTCTGTTGTATTAAATTACTCACATGCTCGTCTTTGGGCTTTTTTTCTACCCCGGCTTTGATTTATGACAGTCAAAAACTGGGTTACCTCAATAACACGCTCGGTTGGAAAAGGTATTCCCCACATCCGGGAGATAATGATGCCAGCGAGCAGCTGAGCTGCAGCTCCAACTGTAAGAGAGACTGTCTGGATCAGAGTGCAGTAGCACCACTGCCGTGATAAGGATCAGGCGAGGCCTGGGCAGCCAAGGGTCAGCTTTGTAGTGGAGGCCTCCACCCTGTGACATCACAATCCAGGAAATCCCCTTTTTTTCTCCCCCCTCCGGCTCCTCACACCAGTGGTTGGCTCTCCCTCACCTCCTCGACACCCTCTGTGAGATGAGCTGCTCTCTTCCTCTGCTGCTGGTTCAGTCTGTTCACCTCTCTCATGTGCTGCTCTTCACACTCTCCCACACTCCTCACCCGTATGCCTTCCTCTCCCGTTTCCCTCTGACATATCTTGCTCAAGGTGTGTATTAGCACCGGGACGGCCGCTTGCCTTTCACACTTGTACTACTCTCTCTCTCTCTCCTACTCTCCCTCATTGTCTCTCGCCGTCTATCACCACCAGCTCCCTCTTCTCTCTCGTTCTCACATGCTCGCACACACACATTTCACACATGCTCGCACACACACACACACACACACTGACTATCTGGCAGGCCAGTGTTCAGTTACAGGACACCCTTCTCCTCTGTCCCCCACGTGTAAATGAGTTTTGTGAACTCGTCTTCATTAGAATCGCAGCTCTCCAGAGGCCGGTGTGGAGCCTCCTGGCATCGAACCAGCCTCGGTCCAACCATTAACATATCAGCTGTAAACAGTTGTCGCCGCAGAGCTGCCGTGCGCGTGTTTGTCTGTGTGTGTGTGTGTGTGTGTGTGTGTGTGCGGGTTTGCGTGTTGATGTTGGGCTCCAAAAAGCCAAGATTTATATGGCGTTCTCGATTTAGCTTCAGTGCAGCCGCTTCTTGGCTGTTAGGCCTCACTGTTCTTTTCAGCTGGCTCAAGTCCGGTTCCTTTCACAGTCCTCCCAAACAAGAAGAATGCCATGAAGTTCCCATGGTAAATCACATTCACATTTACATTTGAGGCCTCATCCAGAATGCAAAGGACACTATGGGAGAGGCTGTGTTCAGGCCCACAATGGCACTGCATTAAAAAACCATAACGGCCCGAACTGGTGTCAGAAGAGAACCGGGAGTGCTGTTTGGAGGTGTATCTAACAGCAACACATGTTACTGCTGTTCAGACTCCTCCGAGGAATGGTTTTACAGCGCTGGAAAGTTACAGAAACGGTCATTTCTCCTCCCAGATAAATAAAAGAACTGGTTCAGGATTCAGGAGAGCTTCACTGTTTCCAACCACGGAACCAAGCTCTCAAATCAAGTCGAGAGATAAGACGACATAATGACAAAATGGAAATATTCAGATATCAAGACCACAAATATTTATGATGGTAAGAGAATTTTTTTTGTGCCTTTTATGACACACGAACGGTAATTTTGAAAGTCACAGTCTGTCCTAAATACGAGCTTTTTGGTTTCGCTTTACTACATCGCCTCGCTCAATACCCGTCACCGACGCCAACATGGCCGCCACCTCAGCAGCGAAAGTATGAACAATCCACAAAAACCGTGGACATATCGAGAGCTGCGGTAATGCGACAGGAGAGTTATTCGGTTTTGTGAGCAAGCTCATGTGAAGGAAACCACGTTCAACTCCTTTGGTTTGTGTTAAACCAGTGATCAGTCACTTACGCGGCTGCTTGGTTGTTTTTAGACACACCGTGGCTTTATCAAGAAAAAAAAAAATATCTTTTGAAGTGAACAAAAAAACATGGTCTGTGTAATTCATGGCACAGTTAATGAGATTAAAAAAAAAACATTTTTCTCTTGGCTTCAACAATCATGTGTTTTCTGAAATAAGGTCCCGTGATGGTCCACAGGAAGGTGGGACTTTGCCTCTCTGCAAGGTTTTTCAGACAATGATGCTGCTATTTTTGTGGAACAATAGTATTGAAACTGATGAGGTAGCAAAGGAAGCTATTTCCGTCTGACCACGTCTGCACATGTCTAGATTGATGAAGGTGATGGCCAAGAAATGCTTGATTCTATGAACTGAAGGTGAAGTTAGTTTTACTCCTTTGATTGTAGTAGCATAAACGTATTGGGAGTTAATTTGGGTTGATCAAAGACATCTAGGTGAGTAAGGCAGGCTACATTGGCCTTAGTTAGATTGGCAGTTGACATGAAACTGGTGTTTAGCAGCTATATTTCACCGTACAGGAGGTTTAATAAATCATGTGAGTACCAGAAAGTTGACCTGGAAGATTTCTCCAAATTGTTTTCATGTTTTCTGCTTCCACTAAGGATAGTAGCTGGCCTGTCAGTCCATCTCACTGGGAAACTTTAACATTGACATTTTATAATTGGTATAAAATTAAGATTTTGGAAAAGAATGCTTTTGATTAGAGCTTGCACTCAAATGAACACATTTTTTGACTTGGAAATGTGCACTATTGGTTGGCACTATTACAGATATGGCACTCTTAACGCGTTCGATCAAGGATTTTCCCAAATAAAATCTCGTCCAAACATTTATTTCAATTTAAATTTCAACAAAAAATCTCCACAACTTTAATTCATTATTTCAACAATCTGTAAAGACTCTTTAAATTACAATTTTTTTTAATAATGCCTGTGAACACGAATTAAAATTTGTGACCACCTATTATTTTGTATCTTCACGTCACAACCCACTGAAATACACTGGCAAACAAAAAAACAAGACCAGCGAGTGCAGCTGGATTCGTGAAGGACACGGCGGCCTGGTCTCTCCGGCTCTGCTGTGCCACTGGTCTTTCCAGGATGTTTACTGCGCTAAATGACAAGTTTATGTAAAAAGGAAAGTACATACCAACCAAACCACAGTCCACCCAAGTGGTGGCTGAGGAACAAATCTCATTTCCAGACTCTGTGTCGGTGCCAAACAGCGCGCTGCCAGTTCTGCCACATCTGTGCCTACTCAAAGTTTTTCTGCTGCATTCCGCTCCCGGAGATATGCAGATATGTTTTCAATCAGAGGATGTTGAGCACAGAGACAGTAGGATTGTGTTTTCAGGGTGATTTTATCATGAGCTCTCCAATCTGCTGCAGCCATAATTATTGCAGGCTCTCAAGGTTTTATGAAACAGATGCGAAAAATGTTCTTTGCACTTTTGATTTTTCAAAAGAAAGAAAATAGCCTCTCCGAGCGAGTCTCATTGTGCATAAATATAATCCATAAATAATCCATAAATATGGATTCGTGCTTGTGCGACCAGACTCCAAACAGACATTGTGTACTTGTGCTTCGCAGCCGCTTTGCATGGGTGTTTGAATGGGCCGCTCGATAGGCCATGAGACCATGAGAAACCCCCGACATGAAAGCCGTCGTCTGCGCACCAAGGAAATTCTGCTGACACCTAATCACAAAAAGAGGGGAGTGAAAAAAAATCGGCCGGGGCCCACGGCGATCTCGGCGGGTTATCTTGAGGGAGCGTAACCTTTGTGACATTGATAGGATTGTACACAAAAGAGGGCGCTTTGCTTGTGCGCGGCAACACACACACACACACACACAACTCCACTTCAACTTTTTTCCTTTCATTAGCTTTCTTTGGGGTGTGCTTTGGAGGGCTCTGCAGCAGCAGAGGTGATGGATGTCAGGTTGCCCTCTGTCGCTGTTCTGCTCAACGCGCCTTAATGGACCTTTTAGAGGCTCGAGTGAAATTGATGGGGGAAACGAAGTCCCAAAAATAAAAAGCAGGGGTTCTTTTCTCTTCTGCTCTTTTTCTCTCAGGCTCGCAACCGCACGGCGCCTTATCAACACCCAATATTTTACACGCAGTAAAACCTCCCATAAAGATCTGTTTCTCTTTACCTCACGTCGCTGGTCAGAGCTCACGTAGCTGGGAGTTGAAGTCGGGCTGGAAGGCAACCAGTGCAACCAGTCATTCCCCTTCTCTCTCACTTATTCCTCAATGTCATTCGTTTTCCCTCGTCTGACAGACTTTTCTCAAGTCAGGCCAAACATGTGATTCCCTTTAACCGCTGGCCCGGAGCAGCTGATAGCACAGAAATCTCCTCGGAGGCCGGGCGGCAGTGGAGGCAGACGGAGTCACGACTGTTTATTTTATTTACTATCTATAGAAAGTGTCTATTTCTGGGGGAGGTGTAAGGCCGGCTTGATGAGGTGTTTAAATAGGGGGGGATAGATGCCAAGCGTAGGGCGCTGCGATAGCCTCTCTGTACCCTTTGACGGACAGGCTTTAACTTTTCTCCATCAGGGGGAACGAAAGAATGAAGGGAACAGTCTGTGCGAAGTGGAAAGCAGTCCCACATGTGCCGGACGAATGCTCCAGACAGAGATGGTAACAGTGTTAACAGTTTGGGACAGTGTTGCGGGATGAAAGGTGGGTGTTGCGACCCAGTCTCCAGAGTAAATGTTGCATTTGTTTATGTTCCAACTTTTTATGTTACATTTTCAGTTTCATGTCGCGTTGTGTTTATGGTCTGGTTAGGTTTAGGCGAACGAAAACCACTTGGTCGGGGTTAGGAAAACATCTTGTCTTGGGGTTAAAATACTTGGTCTTCGCACCACGAACACAGCTGGAGATGTCCCGACTACTTGTCAAAAATATCTACTTTTAGTCACCACAAACACAGCTGGAAATTGTCCCAAGGTCTTCTTAAAAATATCCAGGGGTTTCATAGCTACGAACGTCTCAAAGTGCGGTCACTGGCTTGGCAGCCTTTTTGCCTAGCTGTAACTCCATCGCCATCCCCTGAGCCTCCAGAAATGAAACCTGAACATGATACGACACGTTTTAAAAAATCTCAGTGCGGTACGAATGATATTGACAAATTTGAAGGTATGCATGGTTTGCAGAGACATTTACTCCTGACATTTTATTCAGGTGACTGGTCTGAATGTCAATAGTAAAATCATTGAAGCAGGGCTAAAACTAATGATTCTTGTCATTATAGGCTATTATAGTAATTATTTCATTGATTACTTTGTCCACAAAGTCTCTGAAAACGGTAAAAAAAAATTGCACATTATCCTCCTATAGAGTGCACCATGAAGCCATCAAATGTCCTGTTTTAGCTGGCAGACAGTCCGAGACTCAAAGATGTCCAATTTACGATAAGGTAGGACAAGAAAATGAAGCAAATTCTCACAATTCTGGACAGGGAACCATCAGATGTTCAGCACTTTTTGTTCCAAATAACAAGAAGTGATTTGACTTATTAAGAGGAAAGAATAACCTCATCAGACATCACAAAGCAAATAAGGTCAGGTTAACCCTACCCTTTTCTCCCTGAATAATCACCCATTTAAAAAGACAGAGAAGGTAATACAGGGCCAGGTTACGCAAGAATTGAATGAGTCCATAAGACATTCATTGTCCCATCATGTCCGCCTCACTCAAAGGGGAGGATATTCTGATTTCAGACATGATAGAGAGGGGTGAGACACGATATGAAGATAATGATGCACATTCTACAGACAGTCTGTCCTGGAAGGTGTTTATAGTTTCACACTGCATGAGGGAGTGAAGAGGTGCATGGAGGACAGGACACAGTTAGAGCAGACTGAATCCATCTTATCTTCATCTCTGTCCCTGTGTCAACATTTTGACTGAGAAGCTGAGTCAGATCTGACAGTCAGCCGCGAGCGTCCGAGGTCCCACCATGTGCAGCGAATCAAGCCCTAATCTCGCGTCTGCCGCCACTTCACCCGCACCTCTCAGCCTCTGTGTGTGTGTGTGTGCGTGTGCGTGCGTGTGTGTGTGTGTGTGTGTGTGTGTGTGTGTGTGTTGGATGATCTGACTGAAGTGTGCTCGCTGATATCTGATTCACCTGTGGCGAATAACTGCGACACAACAAACTAGCTTGATTGGAGTCACCTGAATGTTTG
>OMLP01028632.1:0-14849 GCA_900302685.1 Spondyliosoma cantharus | reverse complement strand
CCGTCACCTAGCCCCCCTCCCAAGCCCATCACGCCACCTCCGCCTCCCAAGGTCTTTGTATCAGTGGGTTGTCAGACTGAGTACGACCCCATCTTCCCTCCAATGCAGGCACGGACCACCTATCTCTTTACCTTTCCCTTTCTCTCACCTCATACACTCAAACCACCTCATGCTCTCAAACCACTTTTACACTTTGAGTTATTTCCTTGAGTGTATGTGTTCGAATCCAAGCAACTGCACCTCTGTATGTATGTGAGCTACACAACTTGGCCGATCATCGGCTCTGTTTTCGACCCTTCAGCGTCCTTTCACGCCCGGCTGTGACAGGTAACCTTTTTAAAGCTTTGTCTGAAATCCAGTCAGTCCAGGTTATGACTGGTGCTGACATTCAGGCTAGCGAGACTGAGCCCCATTTCTAATTCTGACATCTGACTGTGCCAAGAGCTCTGTGGAGAGAGGAGAGTTTAAGAGCTTAGGGCCAGGAGGAGTGTAACCCCCCAGTGTTCCTGTTACACTAACTGTCCTGCCATGCGCAGGAATGGAAGGCTCGCAGTGCAACTGAAACCTAATCTGCCACATGACAGCACAGTTACCACCACAGTTATAGCATCTCCCACAAGACTTCCGTCAACAGGCCCCACTAGATTAGATACCAGCATGTTGAATTTGAGTGCCATGTACCATCACCTTTTAGAATCCGTTGTGTCTTTATTGAATTGGTTTAGATGGAGACTTCTAGATGATTGACATGAAGGCTAGAAAATTATGGCATTCAGGTCAAAGGCCCAGTGGCTACTTTATTTGGTCAAAGGTAAGCTGGGTCATTTTTGTGCGTGTGTGAGACAGAGTACGTGGCGCAGAGATGCTATTTTCTCTCTCAGAGGAATGTAAGAGTCATGAAGCTCCAATAACCCCAACATCTGAGAAGGTCTGTGTTTGCTTACATTACAGTAGCCGGACAGATCCAAACACACATTCACACACACTTCTGATATTAGAGAGTCATCATCAAAGGATTGATGGATTAGTTTTGATGAGAACATACTTTGTCCTGGTTAATATGTCCATTTGCTTGTTTTAGTAATTTATTTCTATCTCATCTCAGATATCAGATTGCCTGCTTGATGTTTGGGGTGGGTGATCTGATGATTTTAGACCCAGATTCATCTTAAGTGGGTCCACATTCTACTATATATCTTTGCTACGTGAACAAATCAATTGACTTATGCGTTTAATGCATAAATTGCTCTTTCTTGGATGATGTACTGTTAATATTGAAACATGAGTCGTAGCTTTCCTAGAAGCAAGGCTGATTAGGAGCTTGTGAAATGGGGGGATTCATAGGCTATGTCAAGTCTGGCTAAAGTCAAAATTGAGGGAAAAGATCGCATTTTAGATCTCAGATCATGATTACCATTGAATAGATGTTGATATTATATTTTGATAAGATATAGATAAGATAAGATAAGAAGCAATTCAGGGTAAGACTATTGTAATGGACAATTACAAAGGAAGTAACATGTAAGAATTATATTAGGTTTACTAAATAATGTAACATGAAATGGTGGTAAGTATAAAAAAAACAATCATCCAAATGACGAAAACATTTGCCAAACACTAATTTGGTTATGATTCAACACCTCTGACTGAATGCTATTAAGCGGACGCACATTTGTTTTTGTTTTTTATCCACTCGTCATACATCTGAATGCTATTGTGAAACCACTTTTGTCTTCCGTCTCCATCAGATTCAGTCCCAGGGAAAGACTTCCCCCACTGGTCCTCCCAAACCTGCCAACAAACTGGACAACATGCTGGGCAGCCTGCAGTCTGACCTCAACAGACTCGGAGTCCAGACTGTGGCTAAAGGTGTCTGTGGAGCCTGCAAGAAACCCATCGTAGGCCAGGTGATGATAACACTGAATCATGCCAGTCAATACACATTCAAGCAAATCTTCAGTTGGTGCATAAACTAAATGTAAACTTCAGTGCTTTTAGATAAATATGTACATGTGATATTTGTAGCTAAAACACAAAGTTTAGCAAGTAAAAGTACATCTAGAATACATGATTTGAAGGAATATTGGACTCCAGATTTATTTTCTGAGGTTAAAGAGGTTGTTCATCATATCTCAGACTGTGCCGATGGCTCAGGCCAGTCAATCTATCAGTATTTCAGCTTTTTTTTTATTCACAGCTATTAAGTGGAGGAATATAAAACCTGACACTTCTATTCTGTGTTTTGTTACATTTACCTGCCTTCTTACTTGAGAAGCACAGACATGTTTCTTTCTGTTAAATGGACTGGGGTTATTTTGAATGTATAAACATGAATGTTTAAAAAATGTAAAAATTGTATGACATCTGCACCTGCTGCTGTTTGCAGTATCCCCTCCGCTTCTTGCATGCAAGGCTGCATTGATTTTCTCTGCTGAGCTAGTTTTTTTTTCCCCCTCAGAAGCTCATTTTAATTTAATGCGCTCACAATGTCCCCACACCAGGTGGTGACGGCCATGGGCAGAACGTGGCACCCCGAGCACTTTGTGTGCACCCACTGCCAGGAGGAGATAGGCTCCAGGAACTTCTTTGAGCGGGAGGGGCAGCCTTACTGTGAGAAGGACTACCATAACCTGTTCTCACCACGATGCCACTACTGTAATGGACCCATACTGGATGTTAGTGATGCATACATTAACACACACACACGCACATATACACATACATCAGCATGTGTACCATGGGGGCCTGGATAATGATATTTATTTATTCATAACTTAATGGATTATGGCCTTCCTGGAAAAATCACTACATGTCGGAAATTGCATTTATTTCTCAAGCAGAGATTGACAGCTTATTAGAGAGAGAGAGAGGGGGAGAGAGAGAGACACACACACACACACACACACACAATCCAAGAGGCTGTAGAACTGAAGGACTTCTATTTGCTTCGTACATGCTGACTGAGTAAGTCATATGTCTATCGCAATGCATCTGACTCTCCTCTCTCACTTGTCAGCGCTCAGCCTTATCCTCAGTGACACACTCCCACTGGGGGTTTTCAGCTCACTCACACACACACAGACACACACACGCAAACACACATAGTGCCTGGAAGTAAGGAAGGAACTAGACACTGGGCAATAACCTTGGGAAAGCCCAACATGTGCCACTGCCAAGGTTTCCAAGTTTGTTTGTTCATTCTGCCTGTCTGTCTGTCCGTCCGTCCATCTGACATCCTCTTTACATTTCTAAATAAAGAATATAATAAAATACTTTTAATGCTGGACACTTTATAATCATGTTTATATTCCATAGTGTTTGATTGTGAATTGCTCAGTTGTTTAAAAACTGCACCCTGATTTTCTGATTTACTTTGTTGATGCTCATTAACATGTTGCATTTTAAATTTAGTTGCTTTGTATCTAACCATTAAGATGATCAATGTTTAAATTTGCCCCCAACCCACCAAAAGAACCCCTACTTTTCATCACTGCACCCCCTGGTGGCAAAGCCAAGAATTCCATGTGCTCTCACACATAGTGGGGTTGAAACAGTGGTTCACTGAAAGTCATTCTTGCCCTGCTGCAGAAACTGAGCGTGTATTGAAATCGTGTGTCAAGTTAAATGTATTTTTATATCCTAGAATCCCAATCCCAATTTACCTGAAGGGGCTTTACAAACCAGCATATGACACCATCTTTGCTCAGACCCTCGATGAGTCAGGCTATCAGTGGAAAACATGTTCTAGCAGTCGCAACATTCCAGCACCTCCCACACTGCCTCTGTGGACTCTGCCTGCCCTCTCCTGGCCTCTTACTCTCTGATGTTATACTTTCTCAGATAGTGACAAACATACATGATTATACAACATGAGGAACCACCTTTTTCCCTTATTGTTTTTGGCCACACCTTTAAGCACAAATTGAATGACTGACCATTTGGCTCTCCTTTGTTTCACAGAAAGTAGTGACTGCTTTGGACAAGACTTGGCATCCAGAGCACTTCTTCTGTGCCCAGTGCGGAGCCTTTTTTGGACCAGAGGGTACAAGCTGCTCATAAATTAATAACACAACACCTGTCTTGTTTTGGAAAAAAAAGCAGTGTTGCATTTTTGTTATGAAAAGAAGCTTACAGAGTGAGTCACTGTGCATCTTTGCTGCCCTCTAGGTTTCCATGAGAAGGATGGAAAGGCGTTCTGCAGAAAGGACTACTTTGACATGTTTGCTCCAAAATGTGGTGGCTGTGCCCGCGCCATCCTGGAGAACTACATCTCAGCTCTCAACTCGCTCTGGCACCCTGAGTGCTTCGTCTGCAGGGTGAGTCACTCGACTCTATCCGTAACGAGCCTCAACAACTTGTGTCGACCCATCATCATAAATTCTCTCTCTTTTCTTCTGATTTTCCAGGAGTGCTTCACACCTTTCATAAACGGCAGCTTCTTTGACCACGACGGCCAGCCGTACTGCGAGGCGCACTACCACGAGCGGCGTGGCTCGCTGTGCTCCGGCTGCCAGAAGCCCATCACCGGCCGCTGCATCACTGCCATGGGCAAGAAGTTCCACCCGGAGCACTTTGTGTGTGCTTTCTGTCTGAAGCAGCTGAACAAAGGCACCTTCAAGGAGCAGAATGATAAGCCCTACTGCCAAGGCTGCTTCATCAAACTCTTCAGTTAGACTGTGTGTTTGAGTACAAATGTGTGTACACGCGTCTTATACGTTATTAACATGTCTGAATGCACATGTGGATGTGTGTGCCATCAGATGTCTAGCATGTATTAGTCAGTGAGGTGTTTTTTCAGACTGAGGGCGTTGATGTGCTGGTGGATGACATCAGAAGGGTGAGGAATGTGTCTGAATTTTATTGACACTGAAGGGACTTCCCTGGATATCCAACCTCTCAGGCTTGGCATTTCACACTTTTGCTAAAGACATTTTTAAACAGAGCCCAAAGAGATTTTTATTTAGAGTTTTTTTCTTTCTGTGTGCAGCAAAGAATAATTTCCCCTCGTGCGTGTGTACATATATAATCACATGAGGGTCAAGTTAGGAGCCCTGATTTGTAAATGATTTTATTCCCCCATCGCAGGGCTAGACCTTGCACCATATGGTGGTTTTATGCAGATGTGAGACAACTGCTTGATTGCATGGACCATGGAGAGTTGATTTAAGCAGTTTTAAAATATGTTGAGTGTTGAATACCCTGTGCTTGGCCAATGAGTGTAATCTATGAAAAATATGTATTTTTCTAGCTTTTGAGGTGCCATTTAAAATAACCATTAAATACTCAAAATGTACACCGATACAGACTCACACTGAACCCCTCAGTCCTCGTCTCTTCTTAAATAACAAAACAAAAAAACAGTTCAAACTCATCGCACACTCCAGCCACAGATCTCTTGATGAGACCGTCTTAAGGTGCATTTTACAGGAGTCGGCAAAATATTAGCCAGTCCTTATTTTTCTACTGTTATACTATGAAAATGTTTTCTCACTTTCAGCAAACATTACAATCACATCTGTGCCCTTTTGACTTTAATGAAACAATTCCTGTAGCAACTTGGAACTCTGTTTTTACTTTCCCACTGCACAGTGTGTGTGTCATTTACATTCAAATCAAAGTTAAATGTTTGCCACTCATAATGAAAGTAGGTCAGAAAGAATATGTGTACTATGGTTAATTTTGAACTGAGGGTGTAATTTAAAACGAGCCAAAATAAAGCTGATCTTACTGCTGTACATTATCACGCAGATTGAAATCAGAAGAATTTAATTAAGTATAAATAATGCTTCTGTTCAGCATTGTTTCCATGTCTCACCATTGCTTCTCCTGTGACTCTATCATTGTATTAAAATCTAACAATATGGCTGTTTTGAGATTTAATAATGTGGTTGTGCATTTGGATTAGATGCATGCTTTCTTTTATCTGGAGTTTTTCTCAGCACTTGCTGCCAGCCGCCGTTACAATCAGAATCTGAATTTGTATACTTGTGATATGCTCGACTTTGTGACAGAACTGTGTTTTGTCGCCGTTTTGATGAAAATATATATATATATATTTTTGAGCCGTTTGTGCTCACACTGATATGCAAAGAGCTGGCTCTATTGGCATGTAGGCTAATAACCGTAGTTTTACCCCCTACTCACACACACAACATGTATCAGCTTGGATTCCAGTGTGTCAGACTTCCAAAGGAAACGCAGTCCTGATTATTTTCATTATGAGTCATGAGCGATGATCATGCTGTCAGAGGTGATATCAGTGCTTGGTTCACTGGTGGGAGCTGTATGTCAGTGTCAGATGGTCAGGCATCAGAATGCACCATGTCAGCCTTTAGCAAAATCTATGTAATGACTCCTTTTATCTTTATGTCATTTGCAGCTCTTTTTGCCACTTCTATGAGACAATGTGTGATTTAAATGTTTTTTTTTCTTGTTTTTTTGATCATTAGGTGTGTGAGGAGTAAATAGACAGTATCCACATTAAGATTATTTTTACTATGAGATGTTTGCTCTTGTGCCAAATGTGTCAATGCAATAAGGTCTTATACACTGTGGAGTTCTCAACCTTTCCTGTGATTTGACTCTTTGTGGGCTGAACTCTGGGAGAGGCTTCATCTGCTGGGGTGCATGATAAAAGTTTACACTGTATTAGACAAGCCAAGGAGAAGCCTTGTGCACTGAGTCATTCAGCAGACAGTATAGTGTACACTTGTAGCTGATTCAGATTCACAGGAAGTAGCAGGGGAAGATGAACAGGAGCTGTGAGTTAATTTCTTTCCCCGTGTATATTTATCTGCTTATAGTTTTTGCTTCTGTCAAAGATTTCATGGAAATATAAGAATCAAAGCCTATTATTGTTAATGAGACTAAGTGAACTTTGTAAATGGAGACATTCATGTGATCTTTTACCAATTGAATTTTCTCTTGAGCCACAAGTTTTACTGGCTCTTTGTTTGGGTGGGGTGTAAACCTGTATGGGTCCTGATTACTGACTGATTATTATAACTGCTGCAAATAAAATAAGTACTTTATTTCTGACATTGCTGTGTCTGAAAGGTGATTTTTGTCTTTCTGAATTTTATTTCTTCTATTCTTCTTCTTTTGTTGGTTTAACTCTTTTTTTTTAAACAAACCAGATGTGTGGCACACAAGATTTTCATAATATATTCAAACACACAGAGCAAAGTCATAGGCTCAATTTTTTAAATTATTTGAAGGATTGTACCAAACAATTTACAAATGTTAATTTGCATTTGAAATGAAATGAACAGTTCACCTGAGTGTGATGCATAAAAAATAAATGCTAGCCCCACATTAGCAGGTGGTTTTACAAAAAAGGTACAAAATCGTAGGTGCACTTTGTGTATGTATCAATTGTAGAACAATAGATGTTTATTACTGCTTCCCAACCTTTGGGGTGATGGTCCCTGAAATCAAAAGAATGCTTACTTACCTACAGTACATTTATCTTGTGACCCCTTGTCAGGAGTTAACCCCCAGGTTGGGACCCACGTATTTATGTTAACAGTGGGATGTATGGCAAGGCACTGCTGGTGCCCAGATCAGTCAAACAAAATGAACTATATGATAAATCTGTAGTTTGAGGTAAATCCAAGATCCAATTATATTGGAAATCAAAACCACATATATTAATTTGAGATGTAATGATTTTTTTAACTCAAGATATTTCCAAAATTGACTAATCTGATGATTATTAACGTGAACCAAGAGTCCAAAACCAGAATACTCTTCATTCACTTTCATAAACAGTATAGAAAAGAAAAAATCATTTGAACATTGAAGAAGCTGGAACCCCAAATGTTAAACACAATTTGCTTGAAAATGACAACTAATAATTGCAGCTCAACTGGTAAAGTTGGCCTGCTCAAAGAAAGGGATTCAATACATCTTATAAACACAAGGACACGACAACACATCTCTCTGGCGTGGAGAGGTTGTCACCTGAAGTCTGTGCTGTGTGAGAGCCCGGAGCTTTTCAGTAAGCTCAGAGATTTTTGGGCGACTGTCAAGAATCTCCAAGTATTCCAGATCCTGCAGCTGGTGCAGCTGTAAGAAATCTTCCTCCGGTACATGTTCGTGGCGAAGTTTGAGAGTTTTGAGCTTTGGAAAAAGATGTGGGATCTGAGCTGTGTGAGCTCCCAGATGTGAGGGCCAGAGGTCTATGTGAAGGTGCAGGAGATTTGGTACCTGCCCTACCACAGCTGCCATGTCCTCTAAGGATAATCCTCCAACACACAGTGTGAGGCTGGTCACTGTGGCTGGAATGGCTGTGACATACTTCTTAAGAGGCGGTCCTTTGACGATGACCAGGGTTGACAGCTGAGGGAGGTCACTCAGCCATGTTTCCAGGTGACACCCGGGGAAAGGCCATCTTTCTGGGACATGATGCGAGTGACTGTAGAAAACAGTGAGATGCTTCAGGCGAGGCATCAGCCTCATTGCATCTTTAGGGAATAAATGATCCATGCAGTCAATAAGCTCCAAACTGGACAAGGGTGGGGCACCAGCTTTTAAGGGTCCTGGGTTTGGTCTTGGAAAACTGAAGAGGCTGTTCAGTATGGACAATGAGAGATGCTTCAGCTTAGGCAAGCAGCTAAGTATGGAGTGAATCATCGAAATGGTCTCTCCAATGATTCCCACATGATGACAGGCCAGAGATGTAAGATTTGTGAACCGGGAGACAGCAGTAATGAAGCTACCCATGGACGTGTCGGGGAATGAAACATCACACATGCTGAGGTGGGTGAGCTGCTGGGGGTGGCACACTGTGGAGACATCCAGCAGAAGAAGAGAAGAGCTGCTTCTGATAGCCAGACGTTTTAATTGAGGAAAGTCCTTTAAGCAGTCGAGGGTCACCTGGGAGCTCTGGTCTATCACCACAGTGGTGAGGGCGGGGAGGGACAGGGCGAGCTGTTTCCAGTTCTTAGCTTTGTTGCTCTTCATCACCACACTGGTGACTTTCCTGTGGCGAAGAATGGACCAGAACTTACTGTTGTAAGCGCGATATCGAAAATCCAGAACTACCGACCAGTCTTTCCAGAGAGAGCCGTGGTCGACAAGTTTTTTGAAATACTTGCAAGATGCCCGGACGCTGGTCTTGTCTGCCGCTGACAGATACCCAAAAACGTGGTTCCACACTTCGGACGGAAGCAGCAGATCCGGCTGTGCCATCATTTACTCTGCTATCGAGAGTGTTAGCTAATTTGCTAACACTGCCATTAATTGTGCGAATTGTAGGTACAACTGATCAACTGGTCGACCCGTTCGACAAACACAAACATCTGTCTTCACATCAAGTTTGTCATTTAATGTTGACACCGGATTCACTTGTTAAAGCGTTAGCTTTAGCGATATTCTTCTTATTGGTGATAGTATGGCAACAGAGGTGATGGGCACAGCAACCATCCAATAGCTGTATAGCTGACGCCCATTACTCCATCGTGATTGGTCACTCATATTACATATATTCTACTCGCGGCCATTCTCTTCCTCTTTCTTTCACGCGACCCTCGTGTTATAGGTAAGGATATTGGCGCTCTCTTTTAGAAAACGAAAAGCTTATTGTATGGCTTAATTATATCAAGTTAAGTATTTGAATTAATGTTGTAACCGCCCACAGCACCCAAAGATGTGTTTTGTGTCCTGTAAAAGTGCGGTGACGTCTCTTAAGCTAGCGCGGCCTGTTAAAATATTGCTAGCCTGCTATTAGCAACTTAACGGCTAACGTTAGCTGTCGAGCGCATGTCAGCCTGCACCATGACGACTGTGTACTTTGATTTTGGTTAAGTTAAAACAAATCTTTTTTTTGTTGTAGGTTCAACCTTGTCTTTAAACCAGCTGTTTAAGCGATCCTTGGAAGCACTGCAAAGATGCCCAGGG
Organism: Spondyliosoma cantharus; assembly: GCA_900302685.1. Lineage (NCBI taxonomy): Eukaryota > Metazoa > Chordata > Actinopteri > Spariformes > Sparidae > Spondyliosoma > Spondyliosoma cantharus. Next base: position 4,949 of record OMLP01028632.1, on the reverse strand, counting down.
AAGACAGGGCCACGTGGAAGTCCAACTATTTTATGAAAATCATCGTAAGTAGGACTTGACTTACGTAAGTTTATATTTACAAATATCCAACCAATTTACTGTATATTTAAGACTCTCTTAAAATCGATTTATTTTTACTGATATACTTTACTCTGTATTCTTTTAGCAACTTCTGGATGATTATCCAAAATGCTTCATTGTGGGTGCAGACAATGTGGGCTCCAAGCAGATGCAGACCATCCGTCTGTCCCTGCGCGACAAGGCTGTGGTGCTCATGGGGAAAAACACCATGATGCGCAAAGCCATCCGCGGCCATCTGGAGAACAACCCAGCCCTGGAGAAGTGAGTTTAGTTTTCTCTACTTGTGCTATCTTGAGCCATGAGTTTGGGAAGTGCAGGATAAGTTACAATGCAGCTTGTTTGGTGCTGCTTTGTCGTTCCCCCTGCAAACATTGACCTGTTTCCTCGCTATACCTGTCGTCGTCGTCCGTTGACTGCCAGGCACGTAAGGTTTCAGACACTGAAACTTGGCTGCTCTGGTAAACTGTAGACTTGGTCACATATCTGACAGCCAATCTGTGATTTTACAGGCTCCTGCCCCACATTAAAGGAAATGTGGGATTTGTCTTCACCAAGGAGGATCTGGCTGAGATCAGGGACCTGCTTCTGGCAAACAAGGTGAGAATCCTGACAAATCTGACTACAGGATGCAAATGCCTGGCACAGATGCAACTAGTTGGTGGAGATCACTTAGGTGTACGCCCATACAACGAATCACCATGTCAATAAATGAATTGGTTGTGTCTCAACAGCTGGTGCATAGCCAAAACTAGTCTGGTTAATTGACCTTTTTTTAAGCACATTTCTGGTAATACATTTGATAGTGCTTCACTACTTCCTCAAATTACTGAACACATCACTCTGGGTTTAAAATATTGCAAGTCTGAATTGACTGCATTAGTTTTGAGTAACTCTATAAACCCACATCTATTGTATGATCCGGTCAATGTGCAGGATAAGTTACAATGCAGCTTGTGCAGTACTGCGTTGTCGTTCCCCCTGCAAACAATAAACTGTTTCCTCGCTATACCTGTCGTCATCATCCTTTGACTGCCAGGCACGTAAGGTTTCAGACAGTGAATTACAAACTTTAGTTGAGTCTTAAGCAGCCATGTTAAGACCTGACCCGTTAAAGATTTCTAGTGAAGTACGGTACTAAGTTGATGCACTCTCTATACTCCAGGTACCTGCAGCTGCCCGTGCTGGAGCCATCGCCCCTTGTAATGTGACTGTGCCTGCCCAGAACACTGGTCTGGGTCCTGAGAAGACCTCTTTCTTCCAGGCTCTGGGTATCACCACCAAGATCTCTAGGGGAACCATTGAAATCTTGGTGAGTTTGACACTTGCTTTAAAGCTAGTTTCACAGACTTCAGTGAAATGCATGTCAAAATGAATACATTGTAGTATAATGTGTGACTTGGCAAGTAATTGATATTTCTTTCCCCAGAGTGATGTCAGTCTGATCAAGACCAACGACAAGGTTGGTGCCAGCGAGGCCACGCTCCTCAACATGCTGAACATCTCACCCTTTTCCTATGGACTCATCATCCAGCAGGTGTATGACAATGGCAGTGTTTACAGTCCTGAGGTGCTCGACATCACAGAGGCTTCCCTGCATGCCAGATTCCTGGAGGTGAGATGCTGTGCACATAGACACCCCTAATAGAAAAACAATTCTGATGGCTCACTTAACCGTCTGGGGTATAATTGGCCATTTTTTACCATTTTTGATTTTACCATTATATTTCACTATTTATTGTGCCTTGTTTGGTGTCATTATTTTCAGCACAACCTCACATGTGACTGTACAGCTATTTTTTCATTTTGATAAACTGTATTAACCCAATGGACCTAAAATCTCAAACATAAAATCCAAGTAGGAAAAAATTAGATTTTTTACTGTGAAAACCACAAATATGTTTAACGAACCATTTTTATTATTCATCATGCAAATATAAATTGTTTGCTAAATTAGTGCTCAGCTGCACGGTCTGCTCCACATTCAGCAGTCTGCTCGTTGTTTAGACCCATTAAACAAAACTCGGCTAGGCTGCGTCGTCATGTTGCATCATCTTAAATTAGTCACGCGATTTTGACGCGCCGGCACGTAAATTGTCAGAGGGTTAATGTGTTGCTGCAAATTGCTCATGACTAAACTTTCTGCTTTTATTCAGGGTGTGAGGAACATCGCTAGCGTGTGTCTTGAGATTGGTTACCCCACTTTGGCCTCTGTGCCCCACTCTGTCATCAATGGCTACAAGAGAGTCCTGGCTGTCGCTGTGGAGACAGACTACTCCTTCCCCCTGGCAGACAAGGTATGGATGTCAAACATCTTATCCCATTGGTTAACCTGTGTGATGGGTAGCGGTTATTGCGTGGATTAAACAAATCACAATGGCTTTGGTCTGGAAACCTGGTCTCAGATGGCCCTTCAATATCTACTAGTTCTAGAATGTTAGTCAGCCTTGATTATGAGGTCTTGTGTGATAAAGCAACTTAAATGAAAATGTCATACCCTTTTGTCCCCGCAGGTCAAGGCCTTCCTGGCTGATCCATCTGCTTTTGCTGCTGTCGCAGCACCTGCAGCTGCTGCAGAGTCTGCTGCAGCCCCAGCTGCTGCTAAGGAGGAGGCTAAGGAAGAGTCTGAGGAATCGGATGACGACATGGGCTTCGGTCTGTTCGACTAATCCAAATACAGCGAACAGAACCATGAATCAAACACCACGATTCAATAAAACTTAAAACTAAATATACATTGTGTGAACGTCTCTTTTGCAATAACTGACATTTGTTTGCAGCAGATATTAGAATCTAGTGCTCAAATGTGAGGTACTCAGGATTTACGTAGTTGCACATTCCCAAGTCTTTCTAAAAATCAGGACTGCTGAAGCCGGGAGTATTCTCTCTACAGGAAGTGACATTTCCTTTTACGTCAAACATGTCCTTTGGTGGGACTCAAGACTTCCTATTTGGGTGTGTCTGCCTTCAAAATAAAGTGCCACAATATCTTGTCATGTTCATTACTTAGAATTAATGACATGGCTAAAATGTCCAGTATAAATTTATAGCAATTTAAGAAATTGCGTAAATCTTTTGAAAGGTTATACTACAGGATACGTTTGTCAAATCACTGCTTAGCGTTTCAATATACAAAGCAAAATATATCATGTCTGATGCTGTGAGTGGCCATGAACACACGGCAGTAAAGTGAGCCGCTGTCTGATTTTCGTTGCCCTTGAGCTAGAGTAAATTGGGTAAGCATGGTCCTAAAAGATGCATATAGCCTGCGTACTTTTGCTGATACGTGTTCTTTATGAACATTGGATATTTTCCTCAGGTGTAAGTTTTATTTTACCGATTAGTTATTGGACGAATCCAAGTGATTGTTTACTCTTCTGCTTAATGGTATTAAGGGAGTCTGTTGTGTTTTTTTAGGGGTCTTTGCAAAAAAAGTTCCTCCAGGAGGTGTTAATGAGCATGTTTCGGGCCGTTTGAAGTCCACTGGTACCTATTTGTAAAAATAAATCAACTCAAAATGAATAAACTCTATTTACAGTATTCTGATCTTTGACCTTATGTCAAATCAATTCCTTCATAGGTTAGCTCAAATTTGGTTACATTTCACCGTATATACGTTATATTACGTTACGAGAAGATCCTTGTCACTACAGAGAAAAACGAGTAGTTAAAAAAATTTAATGCAGCAGATTGGTAAGTTGTCAGTTTATTAACACAATAGTTTAACTATTTCAGTCATATAGGGTATGATTATTTATCATTACACAGCTAATTGTTAATGCTTTTACCGTAACCCTGGATTTCCAGGTTGTTTACCACCATTTATTCTGTTTGAACAGCCATTTTTGAATTGATTATCACTATTATCACCAAAATACCCGCATACACTTGCGCCATTTGTTATAAGTATAATGCTATGGAAATCCCCCTTATCACTTAATAACACAATTATTTCTGCCACAGTACACTTGTGAATAAATTGTGTATTTAACATCCGAAATTGTTTCGGATGTTAAATACACAATTTATTCAACAAGTGATGATAGTGACAATAGTGATAATGAAGGAATTGATTTGATGTAAGATCAAAGGTCAGGGTACTGTAAATAGTTTCTTCATTTTGGAGGTGATTTTGAGGAGAGATTTCTCCACATTGCTTTAGTGTAATGTAAAATGGAAGAAGATGAAAAGAAACGATGAATTAACCTATGAAGAGATTGATTTGACATAAGGTCAAAGACTACTGTCCAACTATGTGAAGCCTTGGAAAAAGTGTCACTCCAATTATGTACCAGTGGACCCCAAATGGCCCGAAACAAGCTCATAAACACCTCCTGGAGGACCTTTTTTGGAAATTGAACATTTGACACATTCAAATTTGACTTGGACTCGTGCTCAAAAGACTTCAGACTCGACTCGGACTCGTGATTTGGGACTCGTGAACAATCATTATGTTTTCCTTTTTGGCGTATTAATATTGAGGAAACTCTGAAACCGCTGGCGAGCTTAACCATGGCAACCATATTACGCATTGGGTGCGCGCCTCACGGCCTCACACACTAGTTCCTCGGATGACGACTACGGCGACCGGCGGCACACCTGCAGCTGCTGCTGTAAAATTTGTCATCACATTTGGTTGTAAAAACTTCAAACAGGACGGCACCAACAAAAGGAGCGCTGACTGCTAAGTCTGCAGTACCCGAATCAAGGATGCAACAAGGATCCACCACATCAAATTTTATCAGGCACCTGAAAACTCACCGGATAGGTCAGTCACATTAGCGCATATGGACGGTTAGCTCAACATAAACTATGTAGCGTTCACTTAGCTTGCTTCTAGCTTTGTAACTGAATATTTAAATAGATGAGTG